>MJUU01071423.1:13142-32356 GCA_002080025.1 Modiolus philippinarum
GGTGAACTGGGTTTTCATCAGTTCCTTGGGTGAACTGGGTTTTCATCAGTTCCTTTGGTGAACTGGGTTATCATCAGTTCCTTGGGTGAACTGGGTTTTCATCAGTTCCTTGGGTGAACTGGTTTTCATCAGTTCCTTGGGTATTAGAGCCATTAAAGGTATATACCGGTATGTAGATTTTTTATTATTTCGAATGCGTTGTAATATCCCTATATGAAGCGGGATTATGATTCTGATTTTGATCTGCACATGTTTTTCTTCTAAATTGATATTTGTGTATTTTATATAATTATTTTCTATGTTTCATATGTGTGAATATCAATATCTAATCCTTGATTATGATTGTAAAAAATAATAACTCAAAAATATTCAACTCGTTTTCAACTTATTGTTGAAATCCTTGATTATTCACATTTATATGCAACTCAATTTGAGAAATTTAATTTTTATCTACACAGATATAAGTTGTGAAAATGATCAACTGCAATCAGGGAATTATATTGTTTTATAGCCCCTGGTCAATGCTGCAGCTGGTGGACCCCCAGGGTATAATTAGCCTGTTGTCCAGTACGTACCTGCTGGTGCACTTATAGTCCCCAAGGTATAATCAGCCCAGTTGTCTAGAACATAGGTGCTGATGGAACTTTGGGCTTTCTTCCTTCACAAGCCTTGGGACCATCTGAGATCCTCACAGTTGGTAAAAAGTTGTAAATCTCACTGTCTGTTTAAAAGCTGGTATAGAGCTTATGTTCATTGTTGACTTGTTACAGGTGAATGTCCGTACTATATGACATTAAATGAAACTTACCTTTACCTTTACCTTTATTGCTGTACACTATTTTATAAAGGTTTTATGATATGATTTGAAAATCAGACCATTTATTTAAGAGCCTGTATCAGCAATGCTCCAGATGAGAGGTACAGGCTCTTGGAAGCCTCTTGTTTAAATTTTTGTCCCAATTTTAATCAGTTTTTAGCTCACCTGGCTATGCCAGGGTGAGCTATTGCCATCACTTGGCATCCGTTGTCCGTCCGTCCGTTGTTAGCTCACTTTCAAAAATCTTCTCCTCTGAAATCCCTAGGTCAAATGGAACCAAACATCAACTGAATCATCACTAGGGTATCTAGTTTCAAATTTGTAATTTTGTATGTCTTAGGTCAAACAACATGGCTGCCATTACTAAAAATAGAATATAGGGGTAAATTACAGTTTTTTTTCAAGTAACTCAAAAACCATTACAGATACCAAAAATCTGACAAGAGTAAAAATGATCAGCATGAGAAGATCTACCCATGCTGAAATTTCGAAGAAAATCTGATGACCCGTCTAAGAGTTATTGCTTTTTTTCCGTAAAATTTTCAAAATTTTGATGTTTTTTTATTAAAAAAACTATGACAGATAGAGGTTAAGTTTAAATTGCAAAAATGTTCAGCATGTTAAGATCTACCCACATGGAAATTTTGAAGAAAATCCAAGTACCTATATATTAGTTGTGGCCCTTTATTGGTCAAATTTTTCGTGATTTTATACTTTTTGTCCTATATTTCAAAAGCGCTTTGAGATAGAGGTCTAAGTTTAAATTGCAAGAATGTTCAGCATGTTAAGGACTATATTTTATTGAACATGGTCAAGTTTTCCGACCTCTTCCAAGATGGCCACCAGTGGGGAACTTAGTTTACTATTTGACCTAATGGGAAAATTCATACAAAGAACTTCTTCTTGAGAACAAATGAATGGATTTGAACCAAACTTGGCATGAATGATGATTATGAGGTGCTGACGAAGTGTTACTACTTTGGTGCCGATCCGTCATCCAACATGGCCACCAGCAGGGGAACTAAATTTTAACATTGGACCCAATGGTAAAATTATGCATACAAAGAACTTCCTTTTGATAACCACTGAATTGCTTAACCCATACTTGGCATTGATAATGCTTGTGAGATGCTGACTAAATATTTTTTACTTAGGTGTCGATCTGTCATCGTATATGACCCACAGCATTGGACCCTATGGGAAATACGCACAAAGATCTTCTAGAGAACTGCTCAATCGATTTAAATCAAACATGACATGAATGATGCCTGTCAGGTGCTGACCAAGTGTCACTAGCTGTGAACTTAATTTAACAGAATATCTTCTAGAGAACTGCAATAGATTTAAACCAAACTTTGCATAAATGATGCTTATGAGAAGCTGATCAAGTGTTGTTTCCTCGGTGCTGATCCATCATGCAATATAGCCACCAGCAATGAATTGGACCCTAAGGGGAAATGCATGCAAAGATATAATAGAAAACCTCTGAATGGATTCAATTTAAACATTGCATAAATGAAACTTGTGAGATTTTGACCAAGTTTGTTACTTTGGTGCTGATTCGTCTTATGACATGGCCACCAGTGGCGAACTTAATTTAACATAGGACCCAATGGGAAATGCATAAAAAGATCTTCTGCTTTGAAACTGCTTGAACAATTTCAGTAGAATTTTGCTATAATAGTCCTTGGGTGACCCTCTTCAAAGTTTTATGTTCAATAGCTGCCAGCAGGGAACGTAGATTAACATAGGCCCTTTAAGTTTGGAAACTGCATTCAAAAATCTTCTCTGAAACTGCTTGAACAATTTTAATTCAATTTTATAAAAAGTTTTTGATTTTTATGTACATACACCACCAAAGATGGACTATCAATTTGGAATTATAGTGCTGCATAGGACCCAGGTGAGCAATACAGGCTCTTGAGAGCCTCTTGTTTCTGAAGGATTCTTATATCACGAATAAAGAGATTCAGGGGACAATGGCTACTATTTTCAGTCAGAATAATCCAAATGGGGGTCAGATTGAAATTTATTGTCCCCTGCCGCAACGCAGAGCGGGGACATGGAAATGCCAGGCGTCCGTGCGTCCATGTGTCCATGCGTCCGTCCGTCACCCTTTCTTGTAAGCGCTCTCGTGCCTACAAATTATAACAGATTTTCATGAAATTTATACCAAATGTTTATATTACTAATACCTTGGTCAAGTTCTAAAATCAGTCTTGGTCGATACTTTTTGACAGAATTATGGGACTTTGACCGAAATTATGACTCTGTTTTATCCCCAAATTGACCTTGTAAGCGCTCTCATGCCTACAAATGTTGACGAATTTTCATGAAATTTATACCAAATGTTTATACTACTAATGCCTTGATCAAGTTAAAAAATCAGCATTAATCAATATTTTTTGACGGAGTTATGGGACTTTGACTAAAATAACAACACCGTTTAAGCCAAAAATTGACCTTGTAAGCGCTCTCATGGCTACAAGTTTTGACGGATTCTCATGAAATTTATACCAAATGTTTAAACTACTAATACCTTGGTCAAGTTCGAAAATCAGCCTTGGTCGATACTTTTTGATGCAGTTATGGGACTTTGACGGAAATATTGACTCTGTTTTATCCAAAAATTTACCTTGTAAGCACTCCCATGCCTACAAATTTTGTTGAATTTTCATGAAATTTATACCAAATGTTTATACTACTAATGCCTTGGTCAAGTTCGAAAATCAGCATTAATTAATATTTTTTTGACAGAGTTATGGGACTTTGACTAAAATAACGACACCGTTTTAGCCAAAAATTGACCTTGTAAGCGCTCTCATGGCTACAAATTTTGACAGATTCTCATGAAATTTATACCAACTGTTTATACTACTAATGCCTTGGTCAAGTTCGAAAATCAGCATTAATCAATATTTTTTTGACAGAGTTATAGGACTTTGACCTAAATAACGACACCATTTTAGCCAAAAATTGAGCTTGTAAGCGCTCTCATGGCTACAAATTTTTGAATTTTTGGCCGGGTTGCACAGAGTGCAAATCCGGGTTATAATATGGTGAATGTCAGGCGGGTGGGCGGATGGGCAGGCGGGGAAAATGGGATACTGATTTTGTGAAATCAACTCCTCCTGCAGTTTTCAGCCTACATTTTTGAAACTTCACAAACTCTTTTTATATATATTGTAGATGTGCACCTACCTTTTTGGAATGATTTTGAAAATTTGTTCCTATTTTTACGGACTTTGGAACTAAGTCATTTTTATCCACATTTTCAACAAAGGGTACCTATTTTGTGAAATCAACTCCTCCTACAGTTTTCAACCTACATCTTTGAAACTTCACATAATGTTTATATATATATATTGTAGATGTGCACCTCCCTTTTTGGAATGATTTTGAAAAATTTTTCCTATTTTTATGGACTTTGGAACTTAGTCATTTTTTTCAACATTTTCAACAATGGGTACCTATTTTGTGAAATCAACTCCTCCTACAGTTTTCAACCTACATCTTTCAACTTCACATAATGTTTATATATATATTGTAGATGTGCACCTCCCTTTTTGGAATAATTTTGAAAATTTTTTCCTATTTTTACGGACTATGGAACTTAGTCATTTTTTATCGACATTTTCAACAAAGGGTACCTATATTGTGAAATCAACTCCTCCTACAGTTTTCAGCCTACATTTTTGAAATCTCACAAACTGTTTCTATATATATTGTAGATGTGCACCTCCCTTTTTGGAATTATTTTGAAATTTTTTTCCTAATTTTAGGGACTTTTGAACTTAGTCATTTTTTATCCACATTTTCAACATTTGTGAAATCAACTCCTCCTACAGTTTTCATCTCTGACCTTTGAAACTTCACAGATTGTTTCTATATATTTTGAAAATGTGCACCTGACTTTATAGAATAATTTCCAATATTTTTCCTTTTTTTCCTGGCCTTTTAACTTAGTTATTTTTTATCAATATTTTCAACATATTCTATACACAGAGCGAAACAACACTTTATAGCTAAAAACACCAAAACGCAACCCAGCCATTTGAGTCTTTGACCCATTTTCATAAAATTTATACCAATGTTTATACCACTAATACCTTGGTTGAGTTCGAAGATCAGTTTCGGTCGATACTTTTCAACAGAGTTATGGGTCTTTGACCAAAATAATGACACTGTTTTATCCAAAAATTAACCTTTAGCACTCTTATGCCTACAAATTTTGACGGATTCTCATGAAATTTATACCAAATGTTAATATGACTAATACCTTGGTGGAGTTCGAAGATCTGCTGTGGTTGATACTCTTTGTATCCCCACACATTTAATTTTGGAACTGCCCTGAATGTTTGAAAATATTGCAATTTCATATACAGTATACTAGTATATTGCATGAGCGGCAGGGGACCCAGGAATTCTATTCTTGTTTTGACATTGTGTTACTGGAATATGCCAACATATTTTTAGTTACATCTTTACAATGTCCTAAGTCATATTGTGACAACACATGCCCATTTACAGCCCTTTTCAGGGTGCTACAGCAGTAATTTGCAATAGTTTGTTTAGCTCTTTATTATACCCCCCGCTTGTAGTGATCCACTACTCCTCCTGATCCACTGAATAGATTTTCATGAAACTGTAAGACCGTTTCTATGACATAATGTAGATGTGCACCTTCTATTTCAGAATTTTATTTGATTGATTTTTGGGGTTTCCCATAGCAAAACATGGACTTGGCCATTACGTTACAAGTGGGTTTCTATCTCTTATTCGCTACTCCTCCGTTACCACTAAATAGATTTTCATGAAACTTGAACACAGTCTTTATGACATAATCTAGATGTGCACCTTCTAATTCAGAATTTGATGTAGATGTACACCTTCTATTTCAGAATTTGATTTGATTGATTTTTGAGGTTTCCCATAGCAAAACATTGACTTAGCCATTACATTACAAGTGGGTACCCATCTCTTATCTGCTACTCCTCCTGAACCACTGAATAGATTTTCATGAAACTTTAACACAGTCTTTATGACAGAATATAGATGTGCACCTCATATTACAGAATTTGATTTGATTGGGTTTTAATTTCTGGAATCAAATGGGGTTCAGAGGGGGGGGTATTTATAGCTCACAGTTTTTCTAGTTTGTTTAGAGGAAGTATTAATGGTTTGTAAAAGCCAGAGAAAGATTCCCTACACCTTAGACAATTATATAAACGTATACGGCTAGAGCAAGTACACTTTAGACAATTTTGATACCTATTTATCTGTTGTTTATTCATATTTGTAGGGTTTGAGAAAGATCCAAGGTACCTTGGACGAACAGGTAAAAGTGATTACGAGGATATTTTGTGGAGAGAGGATACATTCCAGAGCTTACGTGAGAAATCCTGGATACCAGAAAAAGTTCAACCACCAATCACCACTACCTTTACCCCTCGCAGTAAAGAAGCTTTCACTGGACATATGTAAAACTTGGAAGATACGATGTAACAAGAACACAATATTTTTGTATTTTTATAATGAAAAACAGACAATATGAAACATTTTTTGTAAATAAGAATTTGCAAATGATTTTTTTTCTAACATTTTTACTAACTGTGTGGTATCAAATATATTCTTTTTTTCCATTATACAGTTTGATTTACACTATATTTAAAGTTAAACCTTAACTAGTGATATGATGTTTCATTATGATTCAGGTCTAACATTCAAAGTGGTAAACCTAGAGACGAACATATAATTACAGGCTGTAGACATTACTGATTTATCTGTTTTTCACAGAAGTATAAACATTATACCTTGAATAGTTCTAATATAATTAAAAATTCTTATAAATTTATATTTGATATACAATTATTTTATTTTATTTTGCTTAATAAGGGACTTTGAAAATTAAGGGTAAAGTCGTACCTCAAAAACCAAGTAGTTTAAAGAAGTAATATTGATGTGAGTATGTTTGGAGGGGGAGGGGATGGTACACACACACACCAATGAGTCTCATAGACACAAGTTTGTTACTATAACTAGGTCTATATGGTTATAGGTCCTTTTTCTTCAACCCTGTGAACTAGATAAGAACATTCTTTAGTTTGTATAGTTTATTTTGAAGTGGATAAAATAAGCTTTAAACCAAACTGTAACATAATTTTTTATTATCCATCAACCTCATAGTTAAGATTCACCATTACAGTATTGATCAAAGAGTGCCATTTTTGTTTTTTTTCCTTTATTCATATCTTGTATAAAGAGGGTCTGTCTAATGGCTAGTTGATGTTTAATATCTTATAACAGCCAATCAGGCAAAAAATTATCAATACCAAGGTTATTACTATTAATTTTCTTGAACGCCATAGAAGTCAAATTGATTTTCAACATTTTTAAAAAAGGGTACCCAGTATTTTGCATTAACAAAAGCTCATTAGACATGTACAAGGATGGAGGTATTTTTTATTTTTAGATAGGGAACAAAACTCTTCTTTATGCAAGGAAAAAAATGTATACATATAAGATTTCTTTACATTTTTTTACTCCATTTTTGTACTCATCACTTCATTTTTACTGTATTTTTTAATTATTTTTTATATTTGACTATATTTTTAATAGTTGTTAATGAATTTGACATCATTTTTTACTAGATGTTACTTTTTGTTATTATACACCTGAAAATCCAACTTGACATGACAATCTGTCAGTTTATATAATCTTACTATAATTACAAGTTTAAGCCCTTTAATGCCATTGACACCTTAGATTTGATCATTTTTCCTGGAAATTTATTGGTTTTTGTTCCTTAGTAAATTACTGTAGATATTTCAGAGAAAAATGTTTTATGATATGAAGGGTATCCTGCATCATGTCTGTACTTTAAATGTACCTTATTATTCTGTTTTTTTTTCTGTTCTATGCTGCTTTTGAGAATTTCCTTACTATTTTTGTTTGTATTTGGAGATTTTTTAAGGATCCTTACAATGTTTGAGGGCTCCATTACTTTTCTTGACAGATCTCCTTCTGTTTTTAGCAAAACTAGGTAGGTTAATCTTAATATTTATTTGTTCTTATGCACCTGAAAGCCATTTACTGTTGTTATTTTTTATGTGTGTAATCAGTGTAGACTGAATCAACACTTTAAAAAAAAAGAATTCCAAACTAACTAAATAAATGACTCCGAATATGTCTGCTCTTATGAAATTCGTATAAAAAAAAAATGACAGTGTGATGGAATAAGTTGTATTTTCAGGTATTTTTGTTTATATTATCTGTGATAACGAAGGTAATTTGGTGTACTTCACTTGGACATCAACATCAAATGGAAAATCTCTTCTATTGATGTTCAATGATCAGGTGCAGTTATATTGTTTTTTTAATGGCACCATTCTATTAAAGGCATGAACATTAATTTGCAATTCTTTAATGAACATACATATTCTGCTGAAGCCTAAAATAGCTCTTTCAAAACTCTGTCTGATAATTAAACATTCAAAGTCCAATAGAATACTCTTGTACCAATTTGTTATTACTTGTGTATCAAATGGTTATAGCAGTATCTCTAGGACTTTAATTTTTTTGATGGACAGACAAAAGACGGGAGTTTTGGAATTATTACAGCTGTTATTTAAGGAATACAGGAATGTTCATTGAAGAATTGCAAATGCAATTGAAATTTGCCATTTTATCTATGAAAAAAAAATGAAGTAATATTCTGTACCTGTGATGAATTAGCGAAGCTCTCAAGATGGTTGTACAGTTACATATTGTGAAAGTTTAATTCATAGCTTTCAATTTCTGAGGTTTTGCAGCGAGGAAAGTTTATGATGTGACAAAATTTGTACTGATACATCCATTGTGAACTAATGTTGTAAACAGCAAAAGACAGAGATTAAATTGATAATATGTGACTGCGTAACCAGAGATGTACTGTTATTTATTGAGGATACGGGTCCTGAGTGATTACACTTCATTTTTTTGCCTTATTAAAGCTGTGATATATTTACTGTTATCATCTATCTTTCTGTTATAATAAAATATTTTGCTTCAGTTTGCTTTGATTATATTATTACTGGAACATAACATTTGGAGGATGAATTGAAAAAAAAAACACTTAGATCAGTAAAGGATAAATTGTTTAGATGTTGCAACTGTTTAATATATCAGCTTTGGACCAGCTCTTACAGAATATTGGACTCAACTTCTGGACTATCAGTTCACATGACAAAAATGAGATTTCATCAAGATCATGTAAACTTACTTGTATAGATAATTATTTCAACACTGATGTATCTTCAGTGTAGATATGATGAATCAAAACTACATGGGAAAATCAAAAACAGAGAGAAAAAATTACGGACCAAAGCTCACTACTTATACCCCCTGCTCTTTACAACGACTACTGATACACCTGCTCCCTACATCCACCAATAATACCCCTGTTCTCTACATCCACTAGTGATACCCTTGTTCTCTACATCCACTAGTGATACGCCTGCTGTCTACATCCACCAGTGATACCCCCTGCTCTCTACATCCACTAGTGATAGCCCTGTTCTCTACATCCACTAGTGATACCCCTGTTCTCTACATCCACTAATGATACCTCTGTTCTGTACATCCACTAGTGATACGCCTGCTGTCTACATCCACCAGTGATACCCCCTGATCTCTACATCCACTAGTGATAGCCCTGTTGTCTACATCCACTAGTGATACGCCTGCTGTCTACACCCACCAGTGATACCCCTGCCCTCTATCCACTAGTGATACCCCTGTTCTCTACATCCACTAGTGATACCCCTTTTCTCTACATCCACTAGTGATACCCCTGTTCTCTACATCCACTAGTGATACCCCTGTTCTCTACATCCACTAGTGATACGTCTGCTTTCTCGTTCACTAGAAATAGCAATGCTCTCTACATCCACCTGTAATACCCCTGCTCTTTACAGAGAAGGGTGTCACTGGTGTATAAAGACAGCAGGGGTGTCAGTAGTGAATGTAGAGAGAGCAAGGGTAAAACTGGTTGATGTAGAGATCATGGGTATCACTAGTGGATGTAGACAGCAGACGTATCAGTAGTGGATGGAGAGAGAGCAGGTATATTACTGATGGATGTAGAGATCATGGGTATCACTAGTGGATGTAGACAGCAGGCGTATCAGTTGTGAATTAAGAAAGATCAGGGGGTAGCACAGGGGGTGTTGAGAGCAGGGGGTAGCACAGGGGGGTGTTGAGAGCAGGGGTATCACTTGTGGATGTAGACAGCAGGGGTATCATGGAGAGAGAGCAGGGTATCGCCGTTGGAAGTACAGAGATCAGGAAAATCGGTGGTGGATGTAGAAAGCGGGGGCATCACTGGTGGGTGTAGAGAGCAAGGGTATTGCTAGTGGATGTAAATAGCAGGGGTATCACTTATAGAAGTAGAGAGAGCAGGGTATCACTGGTGAACGAAGAGAGAGCATGGGTATCACTGGCGGGTGTAAAGAGCAGGGGTATCACTGATGGATGTAGAGAGAGCAGGGTATCACTGGTGGATGTAGAGAGACCATGGGTATCACTGGTGGATGTAGAAAGTGGGTGTATCATTAGTGGATTTAGAGAGCAAGGGTATCAGTAGAGGATTTACACAGCAGAAGTATCAGTAGTTAATGGATAGAGCAGGGAAAGTGAATGTAGACAGCAGGGGTATCAGTAGTGGATGTAGACAGCAGGGATATCAGTAGTTGATGTAGACAGCAGGGGTATCAGTAGTTGATGTAGACAGCAGGGGTATCAGTAGTGGATGTAGACAACAGTGGTGGATGTAGACAGCAGGGGTATCAGTAGTGGATGTAGACAGCAGGGATATCAGTAGTGGATGCAGACAGCAGGGGTATCAGTAGTGGATGTAGACAGCAGGGGTATCAGTAGTGGATGTAGACAGCAGGGGTATCAGTAGTGGATGTTGAGGGCACGGGTATCACTAACAGGTGTAGACAGCAGGGGTATCACTAGTGGATGTAGACAGTAGGCGTATCACTAGTGGATGTAGAGGACATAGGTATCACTAGTGAATGTAGGGAGCAGGTGTTTCAATGGCGGTTGTAGAGAGCAGGGGGGGGGGGTAAAAGTAGTGAGCTTTTGCCCGTAGATTCTTCGTTCTATTTTCGATTTTTCCAAATGGTTTTTGCCTCAGAAAGCTAGACATTGGAGTTTACCATTTCATCTCCTGAGGAAGTAGTTTTCTCTGTCACCTATTCACCTTTGGACATTCCACAGAGGTCACTGAGTGGAGCTGTTGTCACCAAATCCAGTAACATTCAGAAGAATGCAGGGTTTTCTGTTGTTCTAGGAATAATGGATGGTGCTAAGAAAGTCGATGATATCAATTGGAAGGTAGCGTATTACTGTGTTACAGTCTGTTTTTATATAACACATTTTTGTGCGAAAATGCAACCTTTTCATTGGCTGAAGTTGTTATTTTAACTATCGATATCAACGCAAAACTCTTGTTAGGTGGATGTGAAAATCCAGTTTCATGATTTAAAATTGCTTTTAAAGGTTATAGAAAATGAATGGCTGTCTTTATATCTGATGGGAAAACACGCCCATTGACCTTTATGAGATGTTTTTATTGGTTTAAAATGTAACATATGATAAACATGTCGTATGTTTATACACACAGCCAAAGCGATCTATATATATAAATAGGTCATTTGAATTTTACATAAGTACATGTGTCAAGAGGTGCGACAAATTGATGTTTTTTAAAGTATTATAACATTACGTTTATATATTTTCCAAGCCAGTAATGTAGATATTCTTTTGAGTATCAATTAGTGCTTAATATTCAGGGATTGGTGTTCTATCATTATGAATCAAATTATAACTAGTCTTCTTAGTTTCTTGACATTTGGGTTATTGGATGTGGTTTGTTTCCATTGATTTATTCACTTTTTTACCTTTTATGATTCCATTTAGGGCTTGCTATTATTGAAATGTTTAAAATTTAAAAGAAGATTCCACCCATTTCAAAATATGGTCATTTTTATTTTTTTTCCACAGGTTTGTATGTTGATGGTTTATTTTAAATCCTATTTTGATATCATTTTGCATAATTATATTGCGTAATAGTACTAGATAGAAATACTGCTAAAACAATGAACAAGTTTAGTGCTTGGCATCTTTACACATTAAACCCCTATACAAAATGATTGCAGAAGAAAAAACAATGATCTAGTGCACAAACAATGACATCTTTGTATTTTTATGCCCCGCCCACGAATGTGGAAGGGGCATATAGTGTTACCCTTGTCCGTCCTTCCGTCTGTCCGTCCGTACGTCTGGTTAAGTTTTGCTTTTAAGTCGATTTCTCAGAAACTGTAACAGGTAGAACAGTAGGTAGATCTTTGATAGTACATGTACTACATAGTTCACTAGGTAGTTTGACTCTTTGACCTATATTTCATGCTTGAATGACTTTGGTTCAGTTTTATATTTGAGTCCATTTCTAAACAACTACACATTATAGGACAGCAGGGGTATCAGTAGTTGATGTAGACAGCAGGGGTATCAGTAGTGGATGTAGACAACAGTGGTGGATGTAGACAGCAGGGGTATCAGTAGTGGATGTAGACAGCAGGGATATCAGTAGTGGATGCAGACAGCAGGGGTATCAGTAGTGGATGTAGACAGCAGGGGTATCAGTAGTGGATGTAGACAGCAGGGGTATCAGTAGTGGATGTTGAGGGCACGGGTATCACTAACAGGTGTAGACAGCAGGGGTATCACTAGTGGATGTAGACAGTAGGCGTATCACTAGTGGATGTAGAGGACATAGGTATCATGAGTGAAAACTCAAGTTATTATATAGAAGCCTTTGGTGTAGGTAATTTATATTTGGTCCATAGGTAGCTTACGGCGAACCCTATCTACCGGACCCAAATTCATGTGACCTTGACCTATATTTCGCGGTCCAGTGACCAGGTTAAGTTTTTTTTTGCTTAAGTCCGTTTCTCAATAACTTCAAGCTAGAAGTCAATGATGTTCGGTGTTTAGCTTGGTCTTGGTTAGCCGCCGTGCGCGGTCCCGGCTTATGAATAGGCCCGCAGCATCCTCTGAGCTTGGAGTATGAGTCTTCCTAACAGAGGACCCCGAGGGAACCCCGGGATATAGAAATAGGACCTAGTATCTCCGGCTTGCGGGATGTGACCCCTCCTAAACGGGGCTGACCCCGAGGGAACCCCGGGATATAGAAACAGGACCCATTCCGTGGTTGTGCGGGATGAATAAATACACAACCCATCTTTCGGATGGGATGTAAACTCGGGTCCACGTGTTGGAAGAAATGCCACGCTTCCTGCACGTTAAAGCTCCCTTGTAGCAAGCTCTTTTTGAGTGGTCCGTAGGTGATCGGCTACAAGGCTAAATTCCCCGCCCTTTTCGATTTCATCCTACTTTTCCAGTGGCAGTCAGAATTTCCCGTCCCATGGCCCTTTCCATACCCAAAGTAATAATTTATTAACAAACTTGTTCTCGTCTTGATATAGCTGAAATATTGCTGAGTAGACGTTGAACAATATTCAATCAATCAATCAATGGTCTTGGTTAGGACATGTCAGTCTGCCTTATGGCATTTGACCTTGGCCTCAATTTCACGGTCAAGTGACCAGGTTAAAATATTGTGCTTAAGTCTGTTTCTCAATAACTACAAGCTAAAGGTCAGTGATAGTTGGTGTAAAGCTTGATCTTGGTAGATCAGTATGCCATATGGCTTTTGACATTGCTCTCTACATCCACTACTGTTTCCCTTGCTATGTACATCCACCAGTGACACCCCTCTTCTCTACATCCACTAGTGATACCACTGCTTTCTCTACATACCCTAGTGATACCCCTGTTATATACATCCACTGGTTATAGCCCTGTTCTCTACATCCACTTCTGATACCCATGCTCTTTACATCCACCAGTGATACTCTTGCTCTTTCAACATCAACTACTTATACCCCGGCTCTCTGTACATCCCCTAGTGATACCCCTGTTATCTACATCCACTGGTTATAGCCCTGTTCACTACATTCACTTCTGATACCCCTGCTCTCTAAATCCACCAGTGATACCCCTGCCCTTTCTAGATCCACTACTGATAACCCTGCTCTCTACATCTCTTAGCGATACCCCTGTTATCTACATCCACTTGCTATAGCCCTGTTCTCTACATCAACTTCTGATACCCCTGCTCTTTGCATCCATTTGTGATACACCTGCTGTCTACATCCACTGGATATACCCATGCTCTCTACATCCACTAGTTATACACCTGCTCTCTACATCCTTCGATGATACCCCTGCTCTTTACATCCACCAGTGATACGCCTGCTCTACCTGCGTCCATTAATGACACCCCTGCTGTCTACATCCACTAGTGATACCTCTGCTCTTTCTACATCCACTACTGATACTTCTTGCTATTTACATTCACCAGTGATACCCCTGCTCTCTCTACATCCACCAGTGGTACCCCAGCTCTCTACATCCACTAGTGATACCGTGGCTCTCTACATCAACCAGTGATATCGATCCTCTTCACATCCACCATTGATACCCCTGCTATCTTTATCCACCAGATATACCCCTGCTCTCAACATCCACTGAAGATACCCCTGCTCTGTCTACATCTACCAGTGACACTTTGATCAATTTACATCCACTGGTGAAACCCCTGCCGTCTACATCCACCAGTGATATCTTGCTCACTTTACATCCACTGGTGATACCCCTGCCCTCTACATCCACTAGTGATATCCCTGCTTCATTCACTAGTGATACCCCTATTGTCTACATCCACTGACGATACGCCTGCTCTCTGCACTAGTGATATCCCTGCTCCTTACATTCACCAGTGATATCCCTGTTCTCTTCATCCACCAGTAATACCCCTGCTCTTTCTTCATCCACTACTGATACCCCTGCTGTCTACATCCACTGGTGATACCCATGCTCTCTACATCCACCAGTGATACCTGTGCTCTTATACATCCACTACTGACACCCCTGCTGTCCACATCAAAAAATGATACCCCTGCTCTATACATCAACCAGTGATAACCCTGCTCTGTAAATTAAACAGTGAAACCCCTGCTCCCTTTACATCCACTCCTGATACCCTTGCTGTCTACATCCACTAGTGATACACCTGCTCTCTACATTAAATGCTTAATAACAGCAAATAAATAAAACGCTTAAAAAAATGCCTTAATAAGGCATTTTAGTACAAAACCTCTCACAAAATTTCAATTTGTTCTGACAAAAACATACGGAATCATGATAACAATGCAAAAAGATTGAGTCGGTGACAAAAGATTCAGATTTCTATATCTTTCCCCACTTCAGAAAAAAGGAAGATATGTCATAAACGAGAACACAGAAAAACAAAGATATGAGTCGACCACAAGGCACGGAAATAAAAAGACGACATTCAGAACTAGGGTTATTAGTGTGAACTCCCATTAAAACCGGGAGTGACATCAAGTGCTCCGGAAGAAAATGAACTTATAAATTTTAACTAAGTCCAGTGTATAATGCTTCTAACTATATTGCATCATAATATAGTCAACCATTGAAACCCCTGCTCTTAACATTCATTAGCGATACCCCTGCTCTCTACATCCACCAGTGATACCCCTGCGCTCTCCACATCCCCTAGTGATACCCCTGTTATGTACCTCCTCTGGTTATACCCCTGCTCTTTCTACATCCACTACTGATACCCTTCCTGTTTATATCCACTAGTGATACCAAAGCTCTTTACATCCTTCAGTGATATCAGTGCTCTTTTTCAATCCAATACTGATACGCCTGCACTCTATACCCACTAGTGATACCCCTGGTCGCTACATCCACTAGTGATACCCCTGCTCTTTACATCAACCAGTGATACCCCTGCTTTACATCAACCAGTGATACCCCTGCTCGTTCTACATCCAGTACTGATACCCCTGCTTTCTACATCCACTAGTACTACCACTGCTCTCTAATCAACCAGTGATATTCATCCTCTCAACATCCATCAGTGAAACCCTTCTATCTACATCCACCAGATACACCCCTGCTTTCTACCTCCACTAGTGATACCCCTTCTCTGTCTACATCCACCAGTGATACCCCTGCTCTCTTCATCCACTAGTCCACATCCAACAGTGATATACCTGCTCTCTCCAATTCATCAGTGATACCCGTGTTATCTGCATCCCTTGTGATACGCCTACTCTATGCACCTACTAGTGATATCCATGCTCTTTTCATCCTCCAGTGATACTCTTGCTCTTTCTTAATCTACTAATGAAACGCCTGCTTTCTACATCCAGTAGTGATACCCCTGGTCGCTAAATCCACTGGTGATACCCCTTCTCTCTTCATCCACTACTGATACCCCCGCTATCTACATTCACCAGTGATGCCCCTGCTCTCTCTACAGCCACAAGTGGTACCCTGCTCTAAACAACATCTAGATATACCCCTGCTCTCTACATATACCAGTGATACCCCTGCTCTCTACATCCACCAGTGATACCCCTGCTCTCTACATCCACCAGTGATACCCTTGCTCTCTACATCCAACAATGATACCCCTGCTATCTATATCCACCAGTGATACCCCTGCTCTCTCTACAGCTACCAGTGGTACCCCTTCTCTCTACATCCCCTAGTGATACCCCTGCTGTCTACAGCCACTAGTGATATCCCTGCTTTCTACATCCACCAGTGATACCCTTGCTCTCTACATCCCCCCGTGATACCCCTGTTATCTACATCCTCTGGTTATAGCCCTGTTCTCTATATCCACTTCGCATAACCCTGCTCTCAACAGCAACCAGTGATACTCCTGCTCTTTTTTAATCCTCTACTAATACCCTCCTGTCTACATCCAACAGTGATACCCATGCTCTTTACAAATCCACTACTGATACGCCTGTTCTTTATATCCACTAGTGATACCGCTGCTCTCTACATCCACCAGTAATACCATTGCTCTTTCTACAACCACTACTGATACCCCTGCTCTCTACATCCACTAGCAATACCCATGTTCTCTACACCCTTCAGTGATACCCTTGCTCTCTTCATCCTTTAGTGATACTCCTGCTCTTAAGGGATTTTAATTTTACACATGGCCTTTATTTATTCTTTATAACACTTGAAACATATTGACCAAGTTTTTTGTAAAAATTCGAAAGGATAGCAGAGAAAAACGATAATTAATTATTGTTTATCCTTCAAATGTTAGCCGAGTGACGTCACTCGGCTAAATCTCCCGCTTCACTGTTTCATTTGAAAATCTAATCATATCACTGCTATTGTCGGTAATTAAAGCGCTCGTGTGACTTCACTAATTACCTGTCAGCATAAGAAAAACAAAGACATGCATGCTGCCTTTTATCGGGATTTATTATAAGTCAATGCTGTACATTTTCTATCAATTGAATGATTATAAAACAGAATCGGTTAAGGATGCATGTTGTTGTGAATCTTATATCTATATTAACGTAGGTATACCTTGGAGTTGTCCAACAATATCTTGGGACTGTAATCTGTCAGCACCAAGCGTAGTTCCAGGCCACGGGACTGGGAAACACCTTCACTGTTTGACGTACCAAGAATAACTCCCCGAGTTCACTAGGTTATTCGGATTCCCTCTACTTGGGGCGTGTTCATTGGGTAGCGCACCAAACCGGCGTACACCACACTCTCCTCCGTTTCGAAAACAAGAGCACCATTCAAGAGTTGAGAATGTTGATTGACATAATTGTTCATTGTGTTGAATTGCCATATTTAATCCATCAGTGTGATATAGTGCCACGTTTAATCCGCAAGTAATGTTCAAATAGTTCAATAAATATTAAAAATATCATCTCTGTACACATGTTTCAAAAAACTACATATCATTTTAACATCAGTCAATCATCATCTCCACCCACTTTTAAAAACGAATGATATATACAGATTAAATTTTGTATAACAGCAACGCATTTCTTGTAGTTACACAAGCTATTTCCTGTAAAGGTTTATCAAACATGATAGATAACTTCTGTGCGGTCTTCATTACTAGTGATGGACAACCAGTCCCCCGACCGTTCTCTCCTTTATATGGATCATCTGTTTCTAATAACAAGTCATTAAGGCCCATTTCACATGCAGTTGGTCTTAATTCTGGATATTTTTCAGTCATTAAGAGAAATGGAGAAATGACAAATTTGCAGTTAGGAAATGCTTTTTTCCAATTACGGTATGAGTGGTAATCTCCATTGAAACAATGTTTGTGGATAACATGTTGCTTATCTAAAGTCTTTTGTAAAAGCTGCAAACATTTGTCATCCACCATGTTGTCCCCTCTGCAGTGAATAACTACTGGCAATTTTTTTTCTCTGGCTAGTTGGAGCTGACATTCTAATACGTTCAATTGTCTTTCCATGTCCTTTCTTGTTGGTCTGTCACATTCACCAACTGCTACGACCCGCTTTGTATTAACCATTGCTTCTAAATCTTTTAACCAGCTGTCTACAGTTCTTTTAGATTGACTTGCCTTGGATGAATTCCATATGTGAATCTTAGTCGGTCATCCTTTCTCATCTCATGGCGGTCGCCTGGTCTTCCGACATTTACATGGGAGGAATCTGAAAGTGAAACTTTAAATATTCAGTATCTCATCAGCAATCACTGTTTCCCACACAATTGGCCAAAAAGCACAGAAAGATATGAGATGAGAAAGGATGACCGGCTCAGATTTACATATGGAATTCATCCAAGGCGTCTGGTCTCTTTAAGGTATCTGTCTAGATGGAAGTGAGCATCTATGAATGAAATACTATTCGTTTTAAATTTTGTGTGTAGGTAGAGTTCTTTTTCGAATGTTACCAGGTTCTTGGCATCTTCTGTATACGATGAATAAGGAGTGCTAAAATTCTCCAATGAAGGATGGAACTGTAGGATCTTGGCGGGTAAATACGATGTGAGAGTTCTGTTTCAGGTAGTGATTTCTGATGTTAAATTCTTTAATAAGTGGCATGTCTGACCAGTGGTGGAATGAATTTCTGCAAGTTGAGAATTCTGGAACTTTTTGTACATATTCCACAATTTCAGTTGTTGATAATGCTAACTGGTCACATATCTCTTTAATTAAGCCATTCATGAGGTCTACCCATCTGTAGCAGTGAATTGCTACTGTGAATTTGTGTGTCGAACTCATACACCTTATACCTGATGCTTTTGAAACTTTGCACAGTTGTTCTGGACACATCGAAGATGTGCACCTCCCCTTTTGCTGAGATTTGAATAGAAATTGTCGAATTTATAGATTGTTGAACTTAGGGGACGACCATTTGATTCTGAGGGGGGGGGGGGGGGGGGGGGG
>MJUU01071424.1:0-16445 GCA_002080025.1 Modiolus philippinarum
TTAATCCTTATGTTTTAGAATTTACATAAATTTAGATAATAGTAAATAATAAAAGTGTACACATGAGATATTATCTCATGTACAAGTACACCATATCTAAGAAAATTAAAGAGCATACATCTCTACCACGGGGAATTGTTTTACCAACTCCACACTGCAATAAAAGACAAACTCCTGTATAAAATATTTTACGAAAGGATATGGAGTAAATGAACATGAGACAATTTATCCTTTTATGGGGTAGGGGTGATGAAAATCATTTTTCTAGAAAAGTATGCATTTTATTCAAATGATTTCTTTTCTTAGTTCCCTAGGATAATATAAACCAAAAAAAAATGTGAGTTTTGACTGCGTATTTGATGGAAAATTTGAAAAATCTTGACTTTTAAAGATTTTACGATGTTGTTGAATTCGACCAAAAAAAAGCAACATTTGAAAACTTGATGGTAGAAATCGACATTTTTACCTAAAATAGCCCCAAAAGAGGCCAAAATTGATGAAATTTGCACAAAATCACCAAAAATAGGGGTTTCAAATGACGATAGTTCAAAGAAATGCACACGGACATATGGTTTTCTCTTGAAAATTGATTTTTTTCATTGTCTTCATATTTTAAAAATATAGGTTTCGGAAAAAAACTTGACGCAAGAAAATTTTGACCTCTCAGGAGAATACATCCTTAAAATGGTGCACTTGTTCTTGAGGGAATTTCTCATATACACGTACTTTCAAATTTTGGCATAGTGATTTCAAATTGTTATTCTGACCACTTGTTTATTATGCCCACATCTCATGATTTTACTATGTCAATTTTTCTTACTTTTACTCGACGAATTCCCTGTGTTTGTTTAAGTGTTGTGATTGTCTTATATGAGTCTTTTTGTCTGGCAACGGATGACAGCAATTGTAAAGAATACTTTGCCAGTTAATTTATGTTTGTTGACGATCCTGCATCCGTTTATAAGCCGACATGGATGTAGCATTGTTCGACATTTTGTTCCAGTGTGCTAGAGTGGACGCATGAAAAAAGATTGACCTTATTCGTATGGCATATGCAGTAACGACGTAAACACTTAAAGTAGAAAGAGGAAAATAAACAAGCAGCATCATTCAATTTTTAGTTTCGGTTTTACAGATCATTTTCTTTCGTTAAACAATCAATATTGTCTCCATTTATTGAAATGAATTTAAAATTAAGGAGACCACATGTACACCATCGGCATCATACATTGACTTAATAACCCTGGATGCCTAAGATTACACCTTAAGATCAATGTAATGATCTTGGATTTCAAAAGGTTAATTTGTGGTTATTGACATAAAGCGTCTGCATTTCAAAACCCATTTGGTATTGTCGTGTATATAATAAATATACCGATTTTGTAAAAAGAGTGAAATTACTGTTCCAGGGTAATGTTCAACGTTTTTATATCACAAAAGAGAATAGGCGTGTTTAGGTATATCTAGATGTTATTATATAACTGATTACGCTATCACTTTATATCTGGTTTGTTGTCGGCATTGTGACAGGTGCCACGCGTGAATCAGATCATGTTTACCCTTCAAAGAATCTGGCAATATACCCGTTTTTGTGGAGTCCACACTACCAGTGCTATGTTTTGCGAAGTTTTTGTTCATTTCACACATAATTTGTGTTGCCTTCACAAATATCCAATGTAGAATCCCCGCGACAATTATGTTATTCTGACAGCTGACAAGGGCCATAACAACACCACATTTATCTGCAAAAGGCATTGACTACTTAATGAAGGAGATGGGTATCGGACAATTCATTTTGCACTCTCCAACAGGGGATGACTTTCTAAACAATTACAAAACAGTATTGTCTTCTTTCAGTATAAAGGAGTAGGGGTGATAAGAGCCTTATTTGGCCTGAAAAATAAATTTGGTTGAATACACCGAACTTGATGATTTTCTCATAGAAATGTTCTGTGGGTTTGTTTCTCAGTAAACAGTAACAGTTCTCAAATATTGATATATGATTATTGAGTTTTTGAGTGTAGAAGAAGAGACAAATTGAAAATTTTGTAGAAAAATAAAAAAATTGACCAATTTTGACTACTTTCTCTGCATTGGAAATATTGAGCACATGCAAGAACCACAAAATATTTGTATGAGAGGTTCAATTCATTTGTACCAATACGTTAGTAGATTATCTAATTGGTTCTTGGATGTGCTCGATATTTCCGGATAGGAAAACTGTTTGAAAATCTGCCAAATTCGGTATCTTTCTATGAAAATGCTCGAAAGTAGACGTCAGAACTATAATTATTGTGACGTCATTGGTTCTAACATTTGTATTTTTTCTTCAAATGGGATATAAGCTTTGAAACGAACATGAAAGAAAATCTTGAAGTGCCACTTAGAAATTCACTTGAATCTTGTGCCTAATCGACCTCTTAACGCACCTTGTCCTTTAAGTGTACAGAACAACAACCCGTCCTGTAAGAAAATATCTTGCACCGAAATTAGACGATTTTCATATTTACGGTATGACCACCATTTTAGCATGTTTTTCAAAGGGACGTTACTCGTTAACACCCAACAACCTGGTTTTCGGTCTCTTTAGGTATAGGAAGATCAGTAAATATTTACTTTCGAAACTGATAAGATTTTCACCTTAGTAAGTACCCAAATAATTTGAATTATTTTTTTTTAAGACAATCAAGATATTGCCCCTACCCTCATAATCGATGTCTTCATATTTGAACTTTACTGCTGCCCCTTGTTACTATGGAACCGTAAACCAGACTGTCGGGTCAGTAGGTTACTTCCCTTTGTTGAAAACGTTATAAAAACGGAGTCAAAGTCGGGACAAGACATGGATATGAAAATGGTCTATTATAACAGCAGTGTCAAAACCAGTAATTCGGTACTGACCCGGAAGCCGATTTAATTTGAAAATTTGCAAACACTTATTTTTTGTAAATTGTTGAAAACTAAGGAGTACCTCCCTCATGCAAAAGCTCTGTCCTCAGCTGTTTTTGTTTCCATTTAGATTACATTGTTTTTTTTCTCTATCAATTTTAAACATCTTTGAGTTTAAGTTCTTCCAAATATTTTATTTTATCTGCACTGAAGAGACATAAGTTGTAGAAATGGCCATATGCAGAAAGTAAATTTACAGTAACTTCGGTATTTTTAGTTATATCTAATACATATAGAACTAGATGTTGTCGGAAACGACAGCTATCCCCGCACTCCCTGTTTGACACAGAAAACAGTTGTTATACACCTTTGGCATATTTTTTTCATTATTTTTTAAATCTACCTATTGATAGTCATTATTGTTACTAAAAGAATTCTAGGATATATGGTTGCTAGGTAGAATTCCAAAAAATAAGTGGTCTTTGAGACTTTCAGGAAATTTACCAAAATTGGAATCGCCTTTCAGAATCCTAAGTTATCAGAATTTTGTTTTTTACCAAAAACTTGTCAGAATATGAGATAATATGCCAAAATTGAAAAAAAAATATTTGTCTTTGACATTTTCAGGAAATTTACCAAAGTTGGAACCGGAACCAAAATTCCAAAAGCTTATTGCAAATCTATAGACTATATGCAACAATTCTGCATAAAGATTTGATCCCTAAATCCAAAAATGTAAGAGGAGTTTGCGTCACATGCCACATGTGTCTAATCCACATCTTTGGGTCTTTGTTCAAATTGACATCATGGGGCCTCTTGTTTGCACCAAGACCAATATCAAAAATCCGAAAGCTTATTGCGCATCTACAGACTATATGCAACAATTCTATAACAAAATTAAATCCCTAAATCCATAAATATAGGAGGAGTTGTGTCACATGCCACATGTGTAAAAATTGACATCATGGGGCCTCTTGTTTGCACCAAGACCAATATCGAAAATCCGAAAGCTTATTGCGCATCTGCAGACTATATGCAACAATTCTAAAACAAAATTAAATCCCTCAATCCAAAAATGTAGGAGGAGTTTGAGTCACAAGAAAAGTGTGACGGACGGACGGACGGACGGAGGAGTTTGAGTCACAAGAAAAGTGTGACAGACGGACGGACGGACAGACGGAGGGTATAACATTATCCTCGAACTTTCTTCGAAAGTGCGGGGATAATAATGGTAGTTTTGCAGGTCGAGACAGAAAATATCACCGTATCTCAGCGAGTCCGATAGGACGAGCTGTGATACTAGTGATATTTTCTGTCGAGACCTTCAAAACTACCATTATTGTTTTTTATCGGCAACATCGTAAGAGTCATGATGTCAATTTCATGACGTCATTGCCTGATATTTTCTTGTATCAGGTCAGTACGGAGATACTGACAATATCAGTCAGTAAGATCAAAGAGAAAATGTACATATTGCCGATAAATCAGTATATCTGTACTAAAACGGGTGAAAAGGGATAATCATATTAAGTGTTAGGTAAAGAAGGGGCCTATTTTGTTAAACATCATACTGATTCCAACAAAAGTACTTAAAATGTATAGAGGAAAGGACGTCATCGCATTGCTGGAATTTTAATTTGATGACATATAAGACAAGTATTCCAGCAGACTATAGGGATATCTATTTAGACTAATTGTTCGCTTCTTTCAGCCCATTTGTTTCTGCATTCGCATGGAGCCAGGTTCATACAAGGGCTAGTTAAAAAAAGACAATAAATCTTTAGCCTGGTCTCTTATTATCAGTTTCCGTTATACATTACAAAAACAGGAAAACAGCAAACACCTACAATGACCAGGAACTACAATCACATGCCACAATCCACAGGCAAACTGCACCAGAAAAACAATAATTAAAACAAGAGACATAAATAACGATAGGAACTCGGGATAGCCGGACTTGGTACTTGTATAGATAGTGATCTTTCATAACCAATAAATAAAGGAACGCACTGATATACTACCATCAGCATCATATCTGGACTCATACCTCTTTATTGATAATTCTTGGAAAAAATGACAAAGTCTAATGATTTTGACTTTCCAACAGTGAACTTGAAGTTTTTGAGCAGCAATATTAAGATTTCTCTGGCATATGACGTTTTCACTTAACAACTCAATCGCTATTGTTGTGTCTGTAGTTCGTACAGCGAATCTGTCAACAGAACAAAATCACTGTCTCGATCAAAAACAAATACACAAGGCTATATTCAATCATTGTTGCAATTTACACTTCAGAAGTAATAAGATTCTCACATCGTTGCTATATTCAGGGTTGCCACTCTTTTCCTCCTATGAAATTCAAGGGTATTTCAAGGGCTTTGCAAGGATTTTTACAATATTTCAAGGATTAAAAAAAATGAAAATTGTGAGATATTTAGATGGTCAATCACTTATCTTCATAAACAAACAACGAAAGGATATGGAGTATATGTACATCACACAAAATCTCAACAAATACATGCGTTAGTCATTTATGTAAACAATCCGTGCTCTTCATTTGAGGTGTTGCTTAATTTGTTCTGCATTGTTCGAGACCACTAATTTCGGAAAACATCTGCTTTTATAACTGATGGTATGTCTGTTTGAAGTTGAATAAAAAAATCCAAACGGTAGAATTTTCTTATTTTGTTGATATTTTTTTACCCTAAGATCAAGTCAAATTCATTTGGTTTTAGTTGGTGCGATTTTTTTTGCTTTCAAGTTTCGATATAAAGAACAAATCGGGGACAATAATGGTGGTCTCGTTCTCAGACCTGTTAACCTCTCTTACCCGGTATGAGTATTCAAGCAGCAATGTGTCCGTAATCATCCGTATTTTGAGAATTTTTTCCGGTATATAAAACAAAAGTGATATATTACATATTTTTTTTCACATTAGCTATGGAGATCATTTCGACAATTTTATCCACTGTTTTTTATCCACTGTTTTTTCAACGTCATTGTTTTGATTGACTGATTGGGTTTTACCAGAGACATATAGATACATGTCTCTGGTTTCACGCCCAGTGAGCAATATTTCAGCTGTATATAGATAAAAACAAAATAATTCAAAAGTAAAAGGAAATCTGGAAATGGGTAGGGGCAGGAAATTTAGCCTTCAATACGACCCCTGGTGGGTCTACTCTTACAAGAGAAATTTAGAAGGGATATTTAAACTGCTTGCGGCATAGCGTTTCTCCACAAAGTTTGTCTACAATGGTTCGTGGTCAGGCTTTCTGTGCTACAATCTGATTACCCCATTGCCACTGGTAAAATGGGTAGGGGCAGGAGATTAAGCCTTCCGAGTCTGCCCTTCTAAGAGGAAATTAAGGCTTCTATGCGACCCCTAGCGAGACTGCCTTTCTATATAAAGGGTCAAACTAATCAATTCAAATAAAGTATAAGTACAATAAGAAAGATATGAAGAAGGAATTGATAAATAGGGCAGCGAGTTTTGAACGACACTGAAAAATGGGTTGGGAAAGGAAATTTAGCCTTCCTTCTATGCGACCCCAGTTGGTCTGCTCTTGTACAAGACACATAGATGGGGGTCTTTATACTCATAGGGCGTGACGTTTTCACTCAGTTTGTCTCGTATGGTTTGTGTGCTTTTCAAATTTTGAACTGAAGACCCCGCATAGACAGAGCATTTCGCTATCCACAACCTGGGGAGGCGCCCGGCTGCATTGTTTGACAAAAACATATAAACTGAGCGCTTTAAAGAACGTTGTTTTTCTATCGGAAGCTTCTCTTTAACAGTTATTGCCTAATTTCGGGAAATAGGTATGTTTCATTTCCAGATTTGCAATGTGAATCCGTAGTGCGTATTGTTACTTGAAAATCCGTAGTGGTAAACACCTCTGCGTGCTGCATGTTTCCCATACAAATGATTTGACTAACTTCATAAATTAGGGAGGTTCATTGCATCATTTAATTTAAATTCAATCCACCATTAGCTAAACTTTCCTGCCTGAACAAAGTCGAGAATAAGCTGTCTTGAGTTCATGTAGGATTTGCCTTTGTCGTTTTATCCTAATCGACTCTAACTTGTATTGTCACTTTTATTTGCTGACCAATACATGTATGTCAATACCTCTTAATGTCTTGTTTGTGGAACCTCAACTCAGAACTATCAATGAAATGTTTTCGACAAGCGCATCAGATCGAGATGTACAACAGTCGGTGAATTCACATCATGTGTACAAGTGAACAATCACCATTAACTTTACGAAGCTTTTCAACTGACGGCTATTTAATTACGACGCATATGGAAAAATTACCATGGGCGTTAAAGGGAAGTTCGTTTTTCAAGGATTTTTCCCGGATTCTTGTTATTTTTCGCATTTTCCCGGCTTTATCCCCGACCGGGAGCACCTAAAACGAAAATCCCGGGTTTTTCCCGTTTTCCCGGGTGTGTGGCAACCCTGCATATTTCTATTTCACAAAAGGATAAAGTCTTTCACTAGATTCAGAGTTTTATTACCGAAATGACAAGTGAGAGCCGAACCTTCAGTCTTAAACGAATAATCCAAGGACAATAGCAAGATCAGAAAAAAAATGAATAAATAAACAAACATAACATGAGTAAGGCACAAAAAAGAAAAATGAAAACACACACATACAAAGATGAACAACACGGACACAATTAACAACCATGGGTGAGATCAGGTGCACCGGTAGCATCTCCTGCTTCTTGTAAGACATCCTTCGTGCTGAACATGTCAAATCCGGTAGTGAAGTCAAATCCGGAGAGGAAACAACAAGAGGCTTCCAAAGGGAAATATCTGTTGTCACCTGGCAAACAGATAACCCATGGCGGTCCACAAGATCACGAACAACCGATCTCTATCAAGGAAGTCACTGAGTAACAAATGAGTTGCGAGATGTAAACTCCATATGCTGGCGCTTTTAGGATGTTGCTACAAAGAATAAATAAATAAATAAATAAATAAATAAATAAATAAATAAATAAATATTCTTTATTTCAAGAAGGTAACACAGTTAACAATAGTTGCTAATCTCCCCTGTGGCCTTCAAAAGAAAAGGGAGTTTGACAATTGGAAAAGTGAAGTCATCGCGTTTGTTAAAGTTTGAAGTCTACCTCTGTTGTAAATTTCCAGACGAAGATAAAGGAATGAGTCCGATGTTAAAGTGTCTGTATAGTATTCTTAATTTCGGGTTCTTTTGGATATATTCTAGATGAAGAAAATCACCAAAGCGGGGGTTGTTTCGCGACAAAATATTTATATAACGGAAGATAAATTTGAGGATTGGCCTAGTTTTGATGAGTTCAGCCTCATCAGAGGGGAGAAAAAATCAGCTAGATAGTGTCCATTGCATTTCCGATAGTCTGTTGAAAAAAAGTCCTCCAAACTGGAAAAATATATTGTCGATTAGAAACTCTAACATTTTAATCACTATTTCTATTGTATATTTTTTTCTGCGATTTGCGGTCATTTTTCACAAAGTGCGCGTGTGTTCTACCTATAACGATGTACACCGTTCATCTCGGGAGAAAAATCTATGAATTAAATCTTTCAGACGAGATTTTAGTAACGTTGTTCATGAGAACTGGTTGAATAAAGTGAGGGAAAGTCGATAAATTTAATGCTGTTACAGTGTGAATACGATCTACAGATTAAGATGTCAAGCAGATCTTTAGATTGTTTCAATATCCACATTTCCTTTACACCGCCTCATAAAAGCAAGTATCACAATATTTTAAGGCCCTCTTTTACAGTTGCTAAGATGGTGGTTAACAACTTAAATATAGGTTTTGTAGAACATTTGGCAGATCAAGCGATGTATCGTTGTTATGTAATTTTGAAAGGGGGACAAGGAGGTTACCTTTATTGTGTTATTGGGTAAAATTTATTCTCTGTTATCTGTTATTGTATTGTCCAATTCCCTGTTATCTGTTATTTGAAGAACCAGTTTGCTGTTATAGAAAATTCCAATTCCCTGTTATCTGTTATTGGAAAAATAAGTTCGCTTTTAAGCTGTTATTGGACCCCACTTGCCCCACTCAATTTTGGTAAAATATCGACTATAACAAAACCATACTTTTTATCTGCAGCGTGACGGGTATCAAAGTGGAGTATTCGGATTTCAATTCTCATTAGTTCAGATATGGTATTTCAAAACTTTAATTTAGTAACTTGATACATTTTGTGACAGTTTCTTTCTGCTTCATATAAGAAAGGATTTTTTCCTTGCCAACAGACAAATATTAATGTTCCACCGAGATACAAATCAAAGTTTACTAAAAACCCATCTCAAACCTTGCTTGTGTGTGTTTCTTGGATTAATATTTTGTTCGTAGGTGATTAAGTATCCATAGCTTTTTTTATTTTCTAAACCACATAAAAAAGTCTGATTTTTTGTATATTTGGAGGCAAACAAAAAATGTGAAATACAGCAAATTTCATAAGATTTCAATGTTCAGATATTTTAGAGCAAAGTCATTCCTAGATATAGGGTATCAGCTGAGGATTTATTGTAATTAATAATACATTATTTTATGCTAATTATAGAATTTCACAATCTCAACACATCCGAATTATTCCGGGGCACGAATCGTAATGTTCAAAATAAGTGAAAATCTAGAACGACATTGAATATACATATAAATACAAACTGAAGAAATAAGATCAGGAATATATTGTTACATTAGCTTTCAGGTATTGTTATAATATAATTTACACTCTACATACAATTCTTTTAGATTTCTTTGATGCCTTGCTCGTTTTCATGAGAAAGCGCTTCACACGTTCTTTTGTCTGAGATCCATCGACAACTTTACTTGAAAACATTTTTTATTCAGTTAAGCGTAATAAATTATTAACAGAGCAGTCTTATGAGCATCGCCTATGTAATTTTTGTTCTGCGTATATTTGTTTTATTCGTTTTGTCGGGCAACGCAGACAACAATTTATCTTGTCAGTTTGTAAAACAGACCAAAATGGTGCCGTTTATTTGATACATGAACTACAGCTGTCAAATATATTTACAATGTATATTGTTTCTTTCGAAAGTAGTTTTTCGCTGTTTTGAACACTTAAAAGCAGATGACGTCAAATGCTTTAATTTTTGCCTAAATCAAAATCTAAAGCACAAACTATGCTTTGCCATAGGAAACTGGAAAGAGCAAACAAATTAAATTCTCAAATAGAAGATGCATATCTACATCATATTACAAAAGATTGTGCTCTAGACTCATGAAAATCTGTTCAGTGGTTCAGGAGGAGTAGTGGGTAAAAGATTGGTACTCTCAGGTTAAACGGACGGACGGACACCTTTTATATTCTACCACTTTTTAAGCAGGTGTATAATAAAGCATTTTGTTATATATTTATGAATTTCCAGTATAAGGATAAGGCAAGTGTGAAAATAACAAAATACAAAAGTTTCTGTACATGTAGTTTCTGTACATGTAGTTTCTGTACACATGTAGTTTCTGTACATGTAGTTTCTGTACATGTAGTTTCTGTACATGTAGTTTCTGTGCATGTAGTTACTGTATATGGCCATTTCGACAACTTTTAAACAAAATGTTATTGCAGAATGTCGGACAACCAACCAAAAAGGAAGAAATCAGTACCAGAGCTACGGAAATTCAGCATATTTACAGGACTGGATCAAGAAATTAAACAGAAAGATGATTTCGCATATGATAACCCGGCCATGGCTAATGAAGCTTCAAGAAAAAGTGTGACATGGAGGTAAAGGTGTTTCATTTGCAATGTAAATTTTGTGTTCGAACACTTTCTTTTTATGTCATTCATTTTTTTTCCAATAAACATGTTAACTTTTGTTTGTTGACGATCCCGCTTTCACGAGTGCAATAGCATGCATGTAGCATTGCTAGACAACTATCAAAGAATTTCGGTCAAACCGATGCTAAGGGCCGTTTTGAACTTACTATGTGGCATGATCAAATCCCAATGTTGAAAGCCTCATTTTAGTACTTCGGTGCTGACCCGAAAGCCGATTCTATTTGAAACATTACAATATCTATTTTTTTTGTAAATTTTGTTGAAAACTAAGGAGTATCTCCCTCATGCAAAGCTCTGTCCTTAGCTGATTTTGGCTTTACATTTAGATCATATTGGTTATTTGTTTTGTTTTGGGTCGTTTTAACCTGGAGATGGGATGTTGTCTACTTGACATTTACCCCATTTCCTTTCTTTTTCATATCTATCAGTTTTTAAACATCTTTGAGTTAATGGTCTTCCAAACGTTTAGGTTTTATCTGCACTGATGAGACATAAGTTGTCGAAATGCGCATATGCAGAATTCAAATTCACAGTAACTTCGGTATTTAGTCATTTGACTCATGATGAAGAACAACAATAAAAGCGTTGTTAAATTGCTTGGTTTTAACCATGTGTTGTAGAGACTTTGTCGCATTTACTCCATATCCTTTCATTGTTTATTTGATTTTTGATACAAGTATATCTGTACGTAATAAATATTGTCAAATGAGTCAGCTTCGACTTTACTTCATTTATTTATTATTTATTTTTTTAATTAAATTTATCGTAATACTTAAAATGATATAATATCTAGATCGCTTACAGAATTAAAGCATACCAATCCTTTTGAACACCTTTATATGTGTGAATGCTCATATTGGTAGTGCTTTAGTTTGATTTCTCTTCTGTTTGCTATTTGTCCCTATATTAAGCTGTTTTACAATAAACTGCATCCAAGCCGTTATCGTTCACATGTTTCGCACAAACACGTAAACAAATTATACACGTGCACAACAAAACTCTTTTCAAGTTGTTACAATCATTTTCATTGATAGCAAAATATGTATACAACCAATTGCCTGTTCTGACCATAACAATGACCAAATCAGGAAATGGGATGTACGTTTTACTACAAATAGTAAAACAATTGACATACTCGTACAAATTCATGTTGATGCACGTGAAGTACTACTGGAAAATAATTTATACAAAGAAGGAAATAGTGGTAAAAAAAGTTACGATACAGAAAATGAAATGAGAAGAATCGCCAGACCCAGGGTGTTGGGGTTAGAAACCTTATTTAATTGACTATAGCACCCTTTTTCTGGAGCCCAATTGAAACACCCCCTTTTTTATTCGTTTTCCGATTCTGGATCCGCCGGTGGAAAAGAGATACATAAATATTCATCTGCTTGAATATTGATCAACAAATATGCAGAACTTGCAAAATGGTTTTAAGTAAAATAATGCAGAGAAAATATCTATAGAATCGTAGGGGTTCCGGGGTGCGAAAACCCCATTTCTGGATTTTTGTCAATTCAGGCAATGATTGATAAAACTGGCAAGAAATTGACTTGAACCTTTTTTTCATGAACTCCCTTGGAACCCCTTTTTCGAAGGCTTAATCCGCCGGTGAATATTGGTTATGGAACATCTCAAACATTTAAATTTTCTGTATGACTGTAAAATCCAATTAGATTTAGCTTGTATATGGAAGTCTCAAATTCTGTACCACAAGTCCAGACTTTCTCTTTTGTCTCAAATTCTCAGCGGGATTCAGATCTTGTTAATTCTTTAGTAAACAGGCATATTTCTCCTCTCATTCAAAAAAAAAAAAATAAATAAATAAATAAATTAAAAAAAAAATAACCAAGAACTTGTTCTGATTGGTTGTAGTGTATTGCATACTTGTTTACTACTACTAAATCTACTGGAAGAATCGAAAGCATGTCGACTAAATCTGTCTACGCATGTCAATTGAAAAATTTCAGGTTGAATTGTAATAAAAATTCGTGGACCCTTTTAGCGAGGTCAGTTGTATTAGTAGTAGGATGGGGATGTGTATGAAAATCATTTAAACTTATGCCACGGGAAAACAAAGAAGTGCGCTAAGAATACTAGTGCTACAAAAGGAATTATACAAGACAACATAAGTATCAAAATTTACACAAGCAGAGATAATTTTCTGGAGTTGATCGCCGTTATATCGAGCAAACACTTCAACTATCAGCAGATCCATCCCCCATAAAAAATTCGGGCGCTCCACCACAAAATTCTTTGTTAAGTGGAAGCAAATTTGCCATAACCCTTGTGGGTCTCTCCAAAAAATAAAAACTAAACTGGAATTTCATCGGTCGATGTTGTATGATGTAAAAGTGTGCCAATAAGTCGGTTTTATTTTCCTGTATTCTGGAGAAATACTTATTAATAAGAGCATTGGTTCATGAATGGTTTGCAATTTACCAATGTTCTCGTTTTATACAAGAATATCTTGATATATAGATATATTAGAAATTTGCTAGTTTTGAGAGTTGTTTTTCCTTCGAAGTTTGACACACTAATGAACTTTTAGTATACGTCAGAAACCGTTTACATGTATTTAGAATATCTTATTTTGACCGTAATGTGAGTCAAACGATTTTACATTTCGCTTGAATAAAATTTATTATAAAAATTTAAGTAAAAACTCGGACAATTAAGATTCTTTCAAGTATACTATCAAGTGTATGTTCTAATTCTGGTTTCTCTCTTCGGTGCAAGCCCCGCCTCATTGTTATCGACAATCCAATGAAAGTAAACGTTACATTTTTGCTTACAAACAATTTTGAAACTTTCCAAAGGAACAGCCCAGCGCTAAGCTTGCTTGCACTTCATTGTATCTATAACGCTCTCTTTTTAAAATGTTTTGCCTTTCTTTCATTGGCCCTTCTGCTGCCTTTTTTGACAGTAAAATATAGGTAAATATTTATCTTCATTTGGTAAATTGTTTACATTATTTATCAATAAGAAGATACTGTCATAATAAATAATTCATTTCAATGGTATTGTTCCTGAATCTGCATTAATCAGCGAATGTTAATTAAGATTTCTTTACATGTCATGTGACGTTCTGACACGAGGAAAATTCAATGTTCAGGCCTTATGATTCGAGAAAATTTAGTTGACAGTTAATTTAACCTATGTGAATTATGTGTAAAATCCCAAGCCTTTCCCCATCACCAATAAAAAAAAGTTGCAAAATCCAATGTTTAACTGTCAAAGATGAGCAGGGCATACCAACTACAAGTTTGGAACTGATTCCTCCAAATACGCGGATCAAAGTATCGATGTCAGTGAAAACTGAACGCAAAATCTTCAGTGATAAGTGCATGAGATAAAATAAATGATTTTCGAATGTGACTAGTTTTGATTCACCAAATATTTATCATATAGTATATTTGTATGCATGTACATGCGATTCCGACATGAAAATGAATGATTTGTTTTAATTTGTTTTCAACCACTATAAATACTACTAGTATGTCGCTGACCCAAAAACCAATTTTAAAAGTAAACTTCTGAAAATTAAAACTAAGGGACATCTCCCATGTGCAAAACTCTGTCCTTGGCTAATTTTGGATTTCCTCTAGATTATGTTGGTTATTTTTATACATCTTCCGGTTAATAGTTTTTCTAAATGTCTAGATTTGATCTGCACCAAAGAGACCTAAGCTTTCTAAAATTTATAGTTAATTCGGTATTGTGTTGTTGATAAAACATTTATTTATATTTTGTTTTCATATAAATTTCAACTCTTGTTTGTATCAAAATGTTTTGGAACAAATGTTTACACAGCGGGATAATTCAATAATTTAAAAACATTTCGAGAGAGTATTTGAGGGAGGGGGGGGGGGGAGGTTTGGTGATCGCTTTTTGAGAAAGTTTTATTAGTACTACTTATACAAAAGATTAAATGAAATTATTTTTGTTATACTTATAACTAAATTAAAAGACATATCTTCTCGTCCACGTCATATAATCGATTCTAGCATAAATGACCAATGAATGGCCTTTCATTTTGATTTTTTGTTATCACAACATAGGAACCTGTGCGCCTTAAATATCTTATTGACGGTCTTATCCGAAGGTAGTTTGCCGTTTTCTTGAATAAATGTAATTAACAGGTCATGTAAGCATTTTCTGTATTCTTTATAAGAAAAAAAAAATAATCACCACTTCGGTAAAAGGGGTTTATGTTGTACATAAAGTGTGTGCCAATACTGTCAAACTGAGAATTCTAGCTTTTGATCCACTTCATTGAATTATAAAGTTAATTATTTTGCTTTTTGTCATGGAAAACTAAACATACAGACCTTAAAATTCTTGTGACAACGTGTAAAGATACGTCTCACTTCAATACAAAATTTCGATTCTATAGGTAGCTACATTGTTAAGATTCTTGCAATATGAATACTGTAATAAGTCTGCAGTTGTACATACAACACAATTGTTAACGGTATTCAGATGAAATCCTGGTTAAATGGATAAAGAAAGCACAGAAGGCTATCCTCATGATAAAATGTTGCTAACCTTTAATAGACTATGAACACAGACATATTTGAGCGAAGAAATTGGATAGTTTCCGTTGAATAACGGCTGAGATCAACGATTCTTGCAGACATGTACATTTGTAACAACACAATTCTTCTCAGAATCGTCACCCCTCGATACATCAATCAGTCATTTACGTCTGGTCAACATGTTAGACATAAAAATATATTCCTGAACAAGAAAATATGTTCAATGCTTACCAGATGTGTATGTTCATTCGTTTTTTTTTCTACAAAAACGTTAAACAGCAAATAGAAAAAACGTAAATTAGATAGTTTCTATACTGTATTAATGTCTTTATATAGCATTACCTGTTAGTTTTCTTATTTATGTTTCAGAGAATACGACCTAGTTCGTCAAATATCAGAATCTTACGCCAGTGTTGGTTATGACGGTTCCAGGAGATATTCAACAGCTTTGAAAGTCTTGAAACCATTTAGACCTTTATCTAAGTAATTATAATCTTCTATTTATGATTACATCATACACTTTAGTTTTACAGTATTGTAAATTGCATAAAATATCGAACATAGAGTTATACATGTATGAAGCGTCCGTAGGAAAATTCTCCATGCTTGAGATGTTTACTCTCTATTAGCTGAATTATGTTGTATTTCACTTGAGCATTTCTCAAAAATGCATTGTTAAATTTCACATTTTTCCTCCTTATTTTCTTACATGAAACAATTATACTGACAATCTTTATATGATAATGCCCATATCCCCCGATTTTATTTGCCAGATTTTCTTACAATGAACTTCATATAAGTGCTCTTTCGTCGTTTACTAGTATATGTGTCTTGTCTAATGGTGACCTTTTCGGAGAATGGATAACAGTTTTTTTAGACTACTTTGCCAGATATTGTTTTGTTGTTGACGATCCCTCAAACTTGAATAAAATGACATGAATGTAACATTGAGCGACATCCAGCAACTGAATTCCACTCAAACTGGTAACAGGTACCGTCTTGAACTGACTGTGAAGTATTAGTGTATGTCCATTTTAAGGCCTCATGGTGACTTCAATACGATGAACAAAAATAAAAACGTTGTTCGATTTGTTAAATCTCACAATGTTTTGCAGGAATTTTGTCATATGTTCACCTTTTTGTTTATGGCTTCTTATTGGGAAGTCTTCATCACACTAAGAAGTTCAAATGTTTAAGACTCGAA
>MJUU01071435.1:0-11141 GCA_002080025.1 Modiolus philippinarum
AAAAAAAAAAAAAAAAATAGATAAATAAATAAAATAAAAGTCAAGAAATGGAGAATTAGATACCGATGTTGTGAGCAATGTTGGTGACGCGTTATTGAGTAACAAATTGAGTTAAAAAAGAATTAAACTGTATCCCCTTTGACCAGATATAACAAACTTGGTACATGGAAAAAAGCCAGAAATATCTTTGGTGGCTATTAATAACAAAATACCGAAGTTACTGATAATTAAATTTTCTGCATATGCGCGTTCGACAAGTTATGTCCTTTCAGTACAGATCAAATGAAAACATTTGGAAATCCATTTCCCGAAATATGTGTAAAAGCCGACAAAGAACAAATTACCAATAGGATCTAAAAAGGAAAGACAAAACAAGCCAAGGGCAGAGCTATGCAAGAGGAATATACTTCTTAAGAACAATTTTGCAAGTTTTATTTAGGTTATTATATAATCTTCAGGCAGAAATTGGTTAATGTTCGTCTTTTTTCCTAATAAAGTATTTGCTTCAAATATGACATTTGTAGAACATGCCTTACATGACTTGTAATGACATTTAAAATAAAAAAAAATGCAAATTTTTGGTTCCTTTTGTCACATATATAGTATGTCGTAGGGCGATTATCATACATTTTAAAAGCTGCATATGTTTCCATATCTTTCGCAAAGAATACTTGCATCTTGAACGGTGATTATTGAATGTCAATGTAGGAAAATGTAATCAAATAATATTTAGACGATTGAATATCGATTTATATGTAGGAAAAAAAGAATAATAATAAAAAAAAAATATTCTCGACAACGCTAGTGCAGATTCTTCTAACATTATTTTTTCTCTCAATTTTAACATTTCATAATACTTGTATTATATAAAAAGTACTGTGGAAGTACTTTTATTCGTGGACATCAATTTTCGTGGTTTTCATAAAATTTACTATTTCGTGGGCACTTAAATTCGTGGTTTCGAATTCTATGCATTAAAAATCTATTTCAATAATGCATTTCGTTGGGAACTTAATTTCGTGGTTTCAGCGAACCACGAAATCCACGAAAATTGGAACCCAACGAACAATAGTACTTTCACAGTAATTGATGAAAGTGGTTGCATTTCACAAGACATTACATTAAACAAAATAAACAAATAAAACTAACAGGATGGCTGACATAAATATCTTAATATCAGCCACGGAAGGCTACTTTAAGTTCAGAAACCTCTAAAAAATGTTGTGAACTTTAAACGAAACCAATTTTATGGAAAGGTAATGATTTGTAAAATACTTCTAACAAAATTATTTACAATTTTTTTATAAATTATAAATTTGAGAAATCAATAGGTTTTAATAGATGGTTAACTTCTTTCATATAAAACAAATATTGTTTACAGATAAAATATACAAATTTATTTTTTCGTTTATAGAAGAAAATAAATTGAAAGTTTTTAAGCGGAAACTTTTACAATATATTATTCGGACAAGAAAACTCTTATTTCAATGGAAAGTAGCTAATCGTTGTAATTTCTTCGGGAATATTGAAGATAACCAACACTATTTTGTGTCTTGTTCATATCTGGATAATTTTTGGAAGAAAATACATGAAGTTTTATGTAAATGTAAAATAAATTTCAAGATAACATTTAAACATCTAATTATAGGGTATAAAATATTTGACGAAACATATTTTTGGTTCAATTATTTTTTAACAATATTAAGCTTTGCTATATACACGGGGCATTACCTTTACGTCAAGATTAGGCTCAGAGCGTCCGAATTACGCCTTTATTTGCTCGGAGTTTCCAAATCTATTACAAAAATCTGCATTTTATCGAAATTTAACAAACCTTGTGCAAAATTTAAAATACCCATTCGGAAGTCAACTATAAGACTAAAATGGCTGTGCATGAACGATTATTCAACCAATACTAGTATTCGAGTTTACCCTGCATAATATATAAGTATTTTGATGCTTGTTTGCGGACTATGTGTACATACCGAAGAATAATACACAGAATACAGCTTGTGGTAATTTTTGTCTCTTTTGAATACAATTTTATACATTTCAATTAATATAAGTCTATATGGAGTCGTTTCTTTCGTTTTAAACTTCAATGTAGTTGTGTTTTGATAGGACAAGTACAATAACTATGGATGTAGCTCGTACAAGACAAAAACGGAGGAGTCGGACCCAACTGAACATATAAGTAAAAAATTAAAGAAAGGGAAGAAGATACCGAAGGACAATCCAGGACTCATGAAATCCATAAGACAAAAACAAAATCAGTACTGGCAACAAAACAGAGACTACAATAAACACAGACACACAACTGTATGATCAAATTGAGCAACACAGACCCAAAAAGAGTATTTGTAAGTAATTGAGTAAGCGAAGTAAGCAGCTAATTAGCTACCCGCCATGTTGCCCATAAACAAAAAGTCACACCAGGTACAATAGTCACAATCGAGTAAATGTAAAATGAATTAGACTCCGGAAAAATTCCTGATTTCATATCGGAAATAAATTTCCAGTCACGATCTATCAGCTTATGGCGACGACCAAAGAACTTTATCAGGGACGACTTCAACTGCGAAACAACATATCTTTGACCGAGAAATTTGGTAGTCAGTCGTTGGACTCTGCAGGGAAAATCATAGTACTGTTAACAAGCCCAGGAATAACGTATAAGTTGTGAAATATAAACGTCAAACGCTGGGGGCAGACGGAATGTTACTCGACAGGAAAGGAAAGTTGACAATTGGAAAGATGAAATCATCTAGCTTGTCATAAAGCTTAGTGTAAAGTTTCCCTTCAAAGTCAGTTTCAAGATTAAGTTCTAGATAAGAAGCCATTTGGGAGTAATTGTGGTATGCTTAGTGTCTAACTCATATAGATAGATCAGATGAAGGTAGCCACCGAAATTAGAATTGCTCAATGAGAGAACATCATCTTTGTTCGGAAGCTGTAATTGAAAGATTTTGCTAGTTTTTGCCTTTTTCTCATCAGCCCATCAAGAAAATCAACTTCATAGGAGTACAAAAAAGGTCGGCCAGAAGAGGTGCACAATTCGTAACCCATTGGCATGCCGACCGTCTATTGAAACAGTCGTCCTCCAAAATGGACAAAAATGTTATAGATAAGAAAGTCCAACATTTTAATGATGTCTTCTTTGGTGTACCTATTTTTAGATTTATATTCCTGTCGAACAAAGTACAATTTATTACAGCCTATGACTAGATAAGTAAAACGTCTATAAGCATAACGACGTCGAATAATAATGAAAAGGTTTGCTTACAGTTGTGCATGAGGTACCATGGTGTGCAGAGTGGAGAAATAAAAAGTCTTTTTGCTTTTAGGAAAATGATCTGGATTTCAGAATATCCATTAGACCGTTCGAATTTTTCAATATCCACATTTGGTTTACACCACTCGTTACGGTAGCAAAACTACTATTACAGTATTTCCGAAGGCCAATTAACACAGCAGATAAGAGTGGAGATCGATTTGGTAGTTTATGAAAGCTTATTTCGGTCACATTATGTGGTGCCACATAAAAAAAATCAACACAAATCGTGGCCACGAGAAACAAATCGTTTCCCCGAATTATCAAATCGTGGCCTCGAGGTACAAATCGTTCCCACGAATTATCAAATCGTTCCCACGAATTATCAAATCGTTCCCAAGAATTAACAAATCGTGGCCACAATTGTGGCCTTGTGGCCACGATTTGTTAATTCGTGGGAACGATTTGATAATTCGTGGGAACGATTTGTATTTCGTGGCCAGGAATTGTAAATCGTGCTAACTATTTGTTTCTCGTGGCCACGATTTGTTAATTCGTGGCCACAGTTTGTTTTTCGTGGCCACGAATGGTTAAATCGTGGGAAAGATTTGTTTATTCGTGGCCAAAATTTGTTAAATCGTGGGAACGCTTTGTTTATTCGTGGCCACAATCTGTTAAATCGTGGGAACGATTTGTTTCTCGTGGCTACGATTTGTCAAATCGTGGGAACGATTTGTCAAATCGTGGGAACGATTTGTTTATTCGTGGCCACAGTTTGTATCTCGTGGCCACGATTTGTGATGATTTTTTTTATATGGCACCACATAATGTGACCCAAATAAGCTTTCATAGGTAGTACATATTGCTGAACATGCAATAAAATGCTGTAAATGCAAGCAGAGAACATCACAAGATACCCCACTAACTGGCATACCAAAGGAACTAATAACTGACTTTTTATTGGCAATGACCTCCTCTTTTGACAGTGCCATTACAGTATGTGCGAGATAACCTGCAGATGAATCGATCCCCAACTCTTTACTGGGACAGTTTGCAACATTTTGCATATAAAAATGGTGTTATTAGGAGCTTTATCAGCTTATATGTCATGAATGGCGGACAAAATTCAGCTACATCAGGTCTCCTCAAAATGGAAGTAGTTTTAATTCGGGTTTGGACCAATGATCTAGAAGCTTTTGTACATCAATGCATTAAATCAAACTAATATTTGATACAAAGGTGCACTGTAAAAATGCAATGATTAAACAGTTCCGAAAATAAGAATGTGATTTTTCCTGTTGTTAAATTGCTCTTTCTTTTTCCCATTATCTGAAAGGATTACAGTATGCATCCTTTAATTTACTGGCTTGTACTAGGACGCATCAACACATTTTTTACTTGTACTCCAAAAACATTGAGCATTGACTACTTATGGTATAAACCAAAATGCATTTACAAATATATTTGAATACCATTTCGATATGACTATAACACGTATAAAATTGTTACTTTATATATATTTTAGGTCTTTAAATTGACCTCGGAAACTGTACGTGTTCGCGATTTACATTCATTATGCAAAGTAAACAAGATATTGGCAAGCAGTTTTACTATTTTGTAATGTCTTTGAATCAATAAAAGGACATTTCTCCGAATGGGTGTGTTACTTTTATTGCAAGACGCTCCGAGCCTAATACGAACTTGTCCGTGTCTCATCAATAGACAATATTGCGTAGAGGTTAGGCCCCGTGATATATAAATCATATTATGTATCAGAATGCAGAACTAAAGCTGTAAATGTTTTTGATATATTTGGCAAAGAATTTAATGTAAGGTTAAAAACAGAAAATAAATATTGTAAATTAGTGTTATTGAAAAAATATTTAAATAATTGATTATTATGAATTAATCTTCGTGATCTTATTATATTGTTTTATATATGTGTATATATTTATAATAATCAAACTATTTTTTACCCTGGGTAAATAGTTGAACGTAACAGGGAGCGTTATGAGCAGCTTGGACTCATAACGTAAACTGTAACAAACAAATTTTTTAAATAAAGTCATTATATTTGTTGTTAAAAAAGATAAATAAAAAGTAATTGACATTGAATGGAGTAATGCTATCTGTCAGAGGCGACCATAGTTGCCCTGATGTTAATGTTGGCTTTTCAAAAGTACTCTTGCTGCTAATACTCAAGAAAGAATTCAAGTTAGTGGTTTGTTATTTTCATATAATCAAAGGCTGAACGTTCATATTTGAATTTAACAAGATCCAAAAGCTGCTAAGTTCAGAATGTTTCAGTCTTCATTTTTTTCATTCTTTCAGAAATTCTATGGCCTTTATTTAAATATCAAAATATATGCAGACAAGAGACTAAATCGTTGAGCAGAAGGCTGGGGTTAGAATGGTTAAGAAAACTACCTTTTCCTTGTGATAGTATAAATATATACACTTAGTCATCAATATGGAATATTCAATGTATTCTCTGAGCTAAAATTTGAAGTTTGGAAGCATTGTGCACAAAAGTGTGTGGATGAAAGTATTACTTTAAACATTGTTTTCTAAATGTGAAGTACGAAAGTCTCTGATTCTACAAATCTGTCAGAACACTCCTGCAACTCGTTCTGAAACCAATTTTTTGGTGAAAATGGGACATTTTTTAAAAATCAAATATTGGGTGTACAAATATTTCCAAAAAACGGAATTTTCGAAGCTCATCGTGTACAAGAATGATTTAAGTAATGATTTAAGCAATATTTAAAGGAAAATTTGATTTTTGAAAACAAACAGCCTTCAAATATCTCTGGCATTCTAAAAAAATATTCCATATTTATGGCCAAGAGTATATAATAACTCACTGAAAAATTACTTGAAGAATGACATATAATATTACAATATTTCACGACAAGTTAGTTATAAGGTAGGAAACATGTAAGAAAAATGTAAAATTGGAGACTTTACGACAAACCAGAAAGAGAAACAACTAGATTTGCAATTGCAAGGAATAGCCGATGTTGCCCCTGACAGCCAGTTCCATTACTCCATCATGTTTGCAGCTTCAAAATCCACATAGATACGAATTTTCGTTGAATTTGGACAAAGTTTAAATTTTGATAGATTTTTTCGGCCATCTTTGAAATTTTAGCCATTTTCAAATTTTTTCCGTGCCACCTTTTTTCACATTCTTAAAATCTGCAGACAAATAAATTTACATTGAAATCGGTCTAGTTGAAAATTTCCTATGTATCTGGGCGGCCTTTCTGAAAACGGCGGTCATTTTGAAAATTTTTGTCAAATCAATTCCTTTCTTTCATCTTACTGAATATTTTTACGAAATATTTTATGAAAGGATATGGAGTACATGAACATGAGACCACATCACATATGTTAACTCAAACTGCAATTATTTAAATGAGCTGTATGGCCATTTCGGAAGCTAATTCCTTATCAGCAGCCCTAAATAAAAGTGACAACAAAAGTCAGAATCGATCAAAGGGAGAGACCAGTAAGGAAAATCCGTATAACATTCGACAGAATCAGGGAAACACAATCCATCACAGAACATTTTTGGCAAGCCGTCTTATTCCGACTAGGAACGGGCATTTTATAAATAAAATGGTGGGTTAAACCAGGTTTAATGATGCATCAACCTCCAGCTTATATGACGACTAACTATAGCTTCTGTGTGCCCAGATTGTGTTACATGTCAAAGCCATAATATTGTCAAAACATAGAATTTTTTTCACACAGGTAAAATGTTTTTGTCGTTCAAATTCTGTACGCAATTTTTCAATTTATGTATTCTGCCTAACACTAAAGACCGGATAGCTTTTACCCACTCTGACAGTGTGCTGATGTCATCAACTTCAGATTCACGCTTGATCCAGGATCTAGCATATTCCTCAATTGCATCCATTATGATCTTAAAATTATAAGTCCAGTTGATGCGTTGAGGTTCCCTGAACTTCAGGCCTTTTGAAATAATTTTAATAATTTTAAAATATGATCATTTTCTGCAAAGCTGTTTCTGAGATATTGCATTAAGTTGATTTCTTGCACAAATTCTATGCAAGTTTTATGCAAACCCGCGGAGGCGTTTGTGAGATAACTGACTTGCAGTTTTTAAACGTAAACTGACAGCCATCTTGAAAATGGCAGCAATTTTGATTCCGAAAATTTCATATAAGATTAAGCTCATCATAACGAAACTTTTGACTAAAATGAAATTATTCACACAATCGGAAGCAAAGAAAATTCTTCAATCTGAAAACACTACGTAACTGTCGGCCATCTTCAAAAAAGTGGTCATTTTGAAATTTTATTCTTTGATATATTCCATCCAATATTCAAACTGAACGTTTCTATAGTGAGATAAGGGATAAATGAATGTTCTGGTTTAAGAGATAATTTACTCTGATTGTTTGAAGGTACATTTGCGAAATTTGTAAAAAAAAAATCATTTTTTGGCAGCCATTTTGAAAGTATCAGCCATTTAAAAAAAGTTTTATGCACATTTACTTATGGTTATATAACTTTGTGCCAAATATGAATTGATTCCGTCCTGGCAGCTCTGAGAACTCGGACGAACAACCTTTTCAGACCAAAAACAATTTGACAACAAATCTACAACCACAATGACGCATAATCAAACCACGTAAAACCATAATTGTCAAGAAACAGTCACCGTTATCGTTTCGTTAGATCAAAACAACAAATAAAGATTTTATACTTAATTGTTACAATTAAGTATACAATCTAAATTGCACCAGGGTGCACAAGACGAGTTGTAACGTCATATATCATGTGATGTGACCAAGATTCTTTTAAATAAAATGTGGACTTTTTGGGGGTTATTTCCTATTTTCGACCATAGTAACTTGAAATTTTGAGTTCTCAAAGTAAAAAATCAACAGGTTCATCTCACCCCTAGTATCCATCAATACAGCCAAATTTCATTGGAACCTCGAGTTTACATTCAAAAAGCAAAATATAATGTACACAAGTCAGTAGCAAGTTGCAAAACCTGAACAGTTGTGATTTCTGACAACAGAGGCAATTCTGTTTTCCAAGAATATTGTATATTCGTTGTGAGAATGAATTGATATCCATAAATGTCGTATTTTTTCTTCCACCCTGAAACTCCCACAGAGCACATAGTCGAAATTACCGTTATCATTTGTGATATTAGCATCAAAAATGATTTTTGGTCAGTAATCAGTATGAAATAATGAGCGCTGTCTGAGAAAAATAAACATCAATGACATTTATGTATAGAGATGTTTTCAATAGCATGACTGTTGGTTTATTTAACCTTGACTGAAAATAATAAAGAGAAGTAAGACAGTAAGCGGGTGGAAAGAAGCGTTACTGTTTCCAAAGTCTCTTTTTTCATATCCCGACCAACTATCTCACAATTTACACTCAATGTCTATAAAATTACAACCCACTATCATCCATTTCCAACTTCTCCTCATCTCCCATCTCCAAACCACCCTCTCCCATCTGTCCAACCCTCAACTATGACGATGGCATTAAGTCAATAACGTAGGCTGGCTGTACATTAAACTTAAAATGTGTTGTTTACATTTCAACTTCTTATAAAAGACTTTTGTTAAGATATGAAAGAGTGTGCAGGAATGAAGCGCATATACAAAGAACCGGTTTTAATATCTTGCAAAGCTATACCTGTCAAATCAAGTGTGGTGACGAGAGACAAACTTGGCTGAATGCTAGTAGAACAAACAGTGTGAATCAGCTCCAAGCTGTGGCAGCATTTAAATATATATTCCATTCATTCTGTTGGGAACGACTGACTAAGTTATGAAACAAGAATTTTACATATATGCAATGTATATTGGAGATTTAGAAGTAATAATTATACCGTCTGGGGGCGAAACAGAAGATTATACAGACAATATATATTTTCCATAAAAGTAAAATGTCAGATTGATGTTAACCCTTAGAGCTTCATCGCTCCCTAGTTGATCTTATTCAATATATTTTATGTCTTTAATTATGTCCTTAAATTTAATTTACCGTATCTTACGTAATTGGTTCATTGTATGTTGCCTAAAATGGCATTATTGTTGTAGGCCATTAAACAAGTCTTTATTACTATTTTTTATTTGAAAAACATGCATGATATCAATAAAACACTCTATTTACCGCTGGTATATTACTTAGATAAATTACGTTACGTTCATANAAGCAACATATTATTTAGGTGACTAAAAATAAAGCGACTTAATGCTTTCTAAGGCATTTTGTTGCAAAAAATAAATCGCTTTTATGAGAAATAAGGCAATTTCTCGTAAAAAATTTCATCGCGATTTTGAATTATAAGGATTAAAATGAGGGCAATATACGCTTCCGTAGGTTTATAATAATCTAGCCAACTTACACTTTGTAAGATGTTACTAGATCCAAACAAGTCAATGAAAGTCATGTGAAACCACTGTTGAACTAATAATTTATCAAATATGCATTAAGAACTTTGCACTTGATCTTAAACATTCTGTAAACTTTTCGTTTGGGGATTTATTAAGAAATTTGTAATTAAAACAAAACATTCTATAAAAAATAATTCTATAAACTTTTCGGTTGGGGATTTATTAAGACAAGACAAGACATTCTATTCTTATAAACCATTGCTTACACATTGGTATAAAGAACACTGAATACATATAACAACATAAATATTAACAATGCACACATGACAAGACTAGATAAAGTTATACATGTTAAGAAATTTGTAATTAAAAAAAATGATACCAATGATATCTGTTGTACGGAAGTACGGAAACGTATATTGGACTCGCTTTGTCTTATAAGAACACCTTTTCTTAGATAAAATAACTTTGTCTCCTTATAAGGTGATAAATCGTGTTAAATAAATCAACCTTGTCTTCTTATAAGGCAACAAATCCTGTTATCTGTGACAAGTTTTTGCCTTGTAAAAACATGTCTCGTATTAATTTAAAACGTTTTCGTTAAATTAAAATAACATTGTATTAACTTACTGCATGAAAACAAATAGAAGAGTTTAGGATGTATAAAGTTAAAACATGTTGTGATATACAAGGCAACAGCATTTTTTTTATTTGAAGTCTTGTCTTGCTTTGTAAAACAATAAGCGTTCTTAGTTAACTCGTTTTGTTTAGGCGATAACACAAAAAATTACGAATATTTTGTCTAAGAAGACTATTAAATGTCTTATTTAGAACAAATTGTAGCCTTAACATCATCCATTTTGAATGTTACTCAATGGCTACGTAGCCCTTTATAAGCGAATGATATATAGTGATCATGGTGTCCGTTTGTTACCACTGGATCGATGCCTCTGCTGGTGGACTCTTAGTCCCCGAGGGTATTCACCAGCCCAGTAGTCAGTACTTTGGTGCTGACCCGAAAGCCGATTATATTTGGAACCTTACAATATCTAATTCTTGTAAATTTTGTTGAAACTAAGGAGTATCTCCCTCATGCAAAGCTCTGTCCTTAGCGGATTTTGGCTTTCTACTTAGATCATATTTGGTAATTTGTTCTCTATCAGTTTTTAAATATCTTTGACTTTATGGTCTTCCAAACGTTTAGATTTTATCTTCACTGAAGAGACATAAGCTGTCGAAATGCGCATATGCAGAATCAAAATTCACAGTAACTTCGGTATTTAGTTATTCACTAACCCTCAAACAAGAAAATCATATAATTATCTTTTTGTACACAGATAATTCAGAAATGATACTGTTTTTAGCTGTCAATCATTCATTTCGCATATGTTACATGTAGCAAAGAAGTTTCAAAGAAAAGTAAACAAATCCAATAATAAAATCACCCAGGACTGGTTGCTTTCCGATGAATATCT
>MJUU01071435.1:20717-36087 GCA_002080025.1 Modiolus philippinarum
CATAAATGCTCAAACAAGCAGAGATGTATTGCTGGGTCTTCCAAATGCACAACAACCCCCCCCCCCTTTTTATTGCTCATGACTTCATGACTAACTGCAGTTAAAGATGGTCTAATGATATATGGGGATGAAGTATACTCAACAAGTCGGGTGAATTATATTGATTCTCAAAAACTCGAAAGACTTGTTAGAATATCTATCTTCAACGGAACCTAACTATTGGGACAGGGTCAAAACATTTGATTTTTTTCTCCACTCTATGCTTCTAACGCATACACGAGTTCAAGGTAAAGATTAAGCTTATTTTGTTTAACATCACACTGATTCCAACTTAAAGTGTAAAGAGGAGGAGTCATCGCAATACTTTTGATAACATATATGAATTTGGAGGACAAGAACTCTAGCAGACAATGTGGATGCATATGGACACTAATTGTGTGCCAATTTTCTGCGTATGCAGTCAGGTTCACACAAGGTCTAGTTCAGAAAAAAGACAAGCTAGTTAAGTCTTTATATACTACTCAACAAAAGAAACGTCCAATCACGTCTTTATGGAATATAATTTAAAAATAAAACCATTATTTTTGTTAAATCTAATTTATTATCATGTTTCGCAATACTCGATTCTCATTTCAATCTTGAAAAAAAACCACATTCGGTCAAAATTTGGAGGACTTCCGGTTGATAGAATCGAGACATAAATGAGCATGTTCATAAAATCGAAAGGATATTTTTGTCAAACAAGAACAACTTTGACACATTGGAAGATTACAAACAATGTGCCATTTTGAAAATATCGATACATCAACGAATTTTCGAAAGCGAGGCTGAAAAAGATTTGGCACTTTGACCACTTGTTCCAGTGTGACCTTAGATTACTTAGTAAGTGAAAGGAGACTTTAATTTGTTTTGAATTTATCACTGATTATCCGAAATGCATCGAATTAAAAAAAAAATTGGAAAACGCTTGACGTCATGACGTCATTCTGAAAAACGTCAAAACTCCAGATTTCTACCTTGGCCTTAATTTTTTATGGGAATTTCTGTGTTTTTAGATATGTTACATGTACCAATAGTGTATTGATTTTTTCAACAAATAATGAAAATTCATTTTCAACCACCATTGACGTTATGTTGACATCCGCAAACATTTTTTGACCACTGTTTCGAAAAATGTCTCTCATAAAGCAACGACTAAAGTTTGTCATAACAATTATACAAGGAATGAGTAAAACTTGGTCTTCTCTGAAGTATACAATAATAATTTTAAGTCTATCACACCTATTAGAAAATATATTGAGGATTATTATAGGTGGACGTTTCTTTTGTTGATTAGTATATCTGTTTCTGTAATATAGATATGTTTTTCATTGAACAACCCCCATTTTAAGGATAACCTTTATTCTATATACCCAAATGAGCTCAATTATACAAGGATCACCGATAGAAAATAAACATCATTTAGTATAGTAACAGAACTGACAAATAAGCAATGAAGGAATATAAAGTAAATGGACAGAGTCTCATCAAATACATGGTAAAACAAAGCAACGCTTTCATTGTTTTTCTTCATCTTGAAGTCATCATGAGGCCTTCAAAAATGAGCTTTCCTCACACGTCATAGTAAGTTCAAGACGGCCCCAAGCACCGGTTTGAGTGGAATTCATTCCTAAATGTCAGGTAAAGATACACCCATTTCTCTTTATCCATGGATGCGGTATCGTCATCAAACAAAAAATAAAGTGGCAAAATCGCTGTCATCTGTTGCCCGACAAAAAGACTAACAGAACTTAAATCAAAGTACAGAGTACTGTTATTCGGTTTTCCCTGCTTTTTCGAAAAAAAAATGTTATACTCTTTTTTTTCAGCTAAATAAAAGGTATCTAAAAGAAAATACAAAATATTCAAAGAAAATACACACACACACACACACACACACACACACACAGAGAGAGAGAGAGAGAGAGAGAGAGAGGTGGAAATTTTGATGACAAACAGTGCAAATACAATACGTATTGAACTGAATTATTTTGATTTGTCATCACACCTGGGAGTCTGTAGAACTGTAAAATATTTTACACCAAAATCCGTACAATATATTCAAATGACGTTCTTGATAACCGTCTGGTCTGGTTAACTGGCGATTTCTCAACTCAACTATGCTTACAACATAACACGTGAAACAACGTCAGTTCATACAAGTTAAAGCACAATTTTTAACCACCTTCAATATTTCTAATATATTTTGATTGATTGATTGATTAGTTAGAGTAATATTTCAGCTATATCAGGACGAGAACAAGTTAATCAATGCAAAAAATTGTAAGCAAAAGAAGAAAGAAATAAAGGTGGAAGGGACAACCGGGGTAACGACTTTTGATTGCCACTGGAAAATAGGAGAAATGGGTAGGGGCAGGAAATTTAGCCTTCCAAAATTTTGTTTAAAACTAAGGAGTATCTCCCTCATGCATAGCTCTGTCCTTAGCTGAATTTTGGCTTCTCTATTTAGATCCGTTTGGTAATTTGTTCTCCATCAGTTTTTACACCTTTCTCGGTTCATGGACTTCCAAATGTTTTGGTTTAATCTGCACTGATGAGACATAAATTGTCGAAATGCGCATATGCAGAAAATAAATTAACAGTAACTTCGGTATTTCTTATTTATACGACACCCAGTGCGACTGCATTCTTTAAAGAAATATAGAAGGGGTCTTTATACTGCATGGAGCGTGGCGTTTCTCCATACAGTTTGGCTACAATGGTTCGGGGTCAGCCTTTCCGTATTATGACCTGACTACCCCGCATAGACAGGACATTCCCCTATCCACCAACTGGGGACGCGCTCGGCAGCTCTGTAGCCGGAGCCCCTGAAAACCGATCCAGGTGCCGGGCCTCTGTTAGGAAGACTTATACTCCAAGCTCAGGAGATGCTGCGGGCCTTTTCATAAGCCGGAACCGCGCACGGCGGTCTAATATATTTTGGTTTCAAATCGAAGGTATCACGAATAACGAGGCCAGGAAGATTTGAAATACTAGTTTTTTTTTTTGTTTATTAGATCAACAAATACCCCGTTCATATTTGCATTAGAAACATCAGAGTCATACGATTTTCAAGCATTTTGAAATTACATAATTGTTATGTCCTGAAAATCTCTCCACTCCTCCAAACGGTATAGTTTCTTCAATAGAGTGAAGTGGATAGAATAAGTTTTATAACAAGCAGTAGGGTAAGCATATTTATTTTTTACTGATATCAATGTTAAATAATTTTTATTTACAAAAGCTCAAGTGCTCCCTAAAAATAAAATGGCCGTTCCCTAAAACACCTGGACACTGTTTCACAGGACACATTTTGGGATTACACAAGTTCTGTGTACGAACGTTGTACAGGAGATGTAGTCGTGATATGTTACATAACCAAGTTTAGTATTATATACGTGCATCCGTCCTGTTTACATCATTGATCCTTCCGCAGAAATATATTCCTGTTTTTTTTTCATTCCCGTTTTGCAGGATGCTCGTATAAATACATTGTCCTCGTAAATACATGTACAATGTCACATTAGGAAAGATATCGTCAAGTAAATGAACAATTTTGACGCCAAAAAATCATGTGAGGACATATTCGTACCCGGGATAATTTCAATTTCGACAACTACATGAAGTTTTCCTGACGGAAAACCTCATAAAAACCGAGTCAAAAGTAAGAAAACTTGGCATAATAAAATCATGACATGTGGGCACAATGACCAGATGGTCAGAATAAAAATTTGAAATTACAAAAATAAAAATACAAGAACATGTACATCATATTTGAAATATATATATAGAGCATACATCTCATGCACTGGGAATCTTTTTACGGACTCCGAACTGCGGGAGATACAAACTACAGTCTAAAACAACGGCAGTAGAATACCGAAGGAACAAGGGAAGCGATGACTACAAAAATCGAAGTCCAAAGACATGGCAGAAACGGTAACAGATAAAAACAAAGACAAAACAAGGACGTGAGACAGCTACAATGCACGGAAATAAAAAGATAACATTAAGAACTAAGGCNATTGTCCTCGTAAATACATGTACAATGTCACATTAGGAAAGATATCGTCAAGTAAATGAACAATTTTGACGCCAAAAAATCATGTGAGGACATATTCGTACCCGGGATAATTTCAATTTCGACAACTACATGAAGTTTTCCTGACGGAAAACCTCATAAAAACCGAGTCAAAAGTAAGAAAACTTGGCATAATAAAATCATGACATGTGGGCACAATGNCCGTGAAGACGTGAAATTTAGCTGAAAATGTCCGTTTTCATTTGGGACACAGACACGTCATATCTGTCAATGATGTCATGGTGACGGCCATAGAATTTCTGAAGGGATGAAAGTAACAAAGGCTGAACAAATCCCTGACTAAGCAGCTTTTGGGACAGTGTTTTTGCTCTAACTAAAAAGTCACTGCAATAAAGCAATAAGCAATAAATGGATATGGAGTAAATGTATATGAGACAAAGTCTCAACAAATAGAAGGTAAACAATGCAATTGAACAACACTTTTTGTTGCTCTTTAATTTTAAGTCAACACAAAGCCTTCATCAGTGACCTTTTCTCACACCTCACAATGGGACCGACTTTGACAAAACTGGAAGTTTCATTTTCATTGTGACAGGTGACAAACGTGGAAAAGATCATGCTTACCGTTAAATGACACCTGATAATACGTAATTTTTTGTTTTATTCCAAAATAGAAATTAAAAAAGCATATAATATTGTATCATTCTCAATAGAAAATAAAGTTACAGTAACTTCGGTATTATGTTTTTAGTAACATTTACAATGAAAAAAGTGAAATTTGACAAGTTAAGCTTTCATGTGAATGACGGTAATCACAAAATAAGCGAACAGGGTTGTCAAGAACCGAAAGCCAAGAGACAAAAAGGTAGTTTTTAAAATAATATAAAAAACATGCGCGATTTGATATTCAAAAGAATTACTTTGAAGCTATTTATCACCGTTTATTAAAAGAAATATATGATGTAGTTTATTGCACAAAAATAAATAGGGAAAAGCAGCTTATTTGCGACAAAGTAAATAAAATGTGGCGATAGGTGTGAATTCAGTAAAATTAACATGACATCATTAAGCACCGCCCATTTTTGGAAAGCTTTTATTATTGTAATGAAAAATTATAGCAAAAGTATCATTTGAAATAAATATTTTTAAAAGCTGCTTCATTAGTGATGTTTAAAAGTGGAAGAAGTAAGCTCACAACATGCTTTATTTTTTCATAGCGAGTTTTCAGGAAAACATAGGTCAAAGTAAGAAATTCAGTGCGAAAATGCTATATCCGTTTTCAAGTCATTGAAATGGCTACAAAATGCCGAATGACACTTTGTTTTGACGGTACCAAAAATAGACGTACATTTTCTATTTTACTGAATGAGATATTAAGAATCTAACACCAGGGGAAGTTCGAGACAGGAGAATCTCAGACACCCAAGGGTAAGATTTCCAGTCTCGGACGAAGCTTGCTGAGTCCGAGATGATTGAAATCTTACCCGAGGGTGTCTGAGATTCTCTTGTCTCGCACTTCCACTGGCGTTCGATTTTACTTCTCACTGCATTCATCCTGAAATATACTAAAATCCACACAAAAATATCGCCCCTTTTTCGTCTGTTTACACAAGGAGTTATATCTCTTTTTGTAACGTCATAAAATCAGGAATGTATACCCGAGCGCGCCATATATTAAAAGACTACTTTTCGTGTATTTTCATTGAAATTTTTACATTAAATGATATAACAATTTTACAATACGTAGATTTAATCCACTTATGTTCACTTATAAGGGCAGATGTAGACTACAGGCCCGAAATGTGCAAACACTATATTTGCTGGTAAACTGCACGTGATTTTTTTTTGTCTTACACTAGTGCAGGACAAGAAAATCTCACACCGCTAAAAATAGGAACTGTTGTGTCTCAAAAGTGAGGAATAAAAGTCCCCGATTAATTACAAATAGCAAAATAAAAGAATTTTCTACAAAAAAAGTCTAATCAATTCCGCATCCGCATCGTGGTTCCAAATATCCCTTACACAAAATTCACCACACAATAGTGAAAATGTTACCTTTGAGAAAAACATACAGAAAACCGGACGAAATTTTATTTCAAAACTGCTCGGGATGTGTATAAATCTTTGCATATTAGATTAACAATGAAGGGATTTTGAGTAAATGCAACGAGACAAAGTCTCTACAAATACATGGTTAAACTAAGGAATGGAACAACGCTGTTATCGATGTTCTCCATCCTGAAGTCACCATGAGGCCTTCAACAATGAGCTTTACTGATACCTCATAGCAAGTTCAAGACGATTCCTAGCACCGGTTTGAACGGAATTCACTACTAATTGTCGAGCAACCCTACATCCATGTTTTTTATCCTTTGATCTAAGGAATCGGAATCGTCAACAAACATAAATTTAAATGGCAAAGAGTTCTTACAATCGCTGTCATCCATTGCCCGTGAATAAATGTTTAAAGAAAAACTGTGACGTAACTTAATTTTTTACGCAATAGAGGATATCGACAGGATATACTGCACGTGAGTAGTAGCGAGTGTTTTTTTTTTGGGGGGGAAATGTCAAAGTCGGTAGTCAAATCCGGGAGGACGTGAATCTAGCTGAAAATGTCCACTTTCATTTTGGATACTGACACGTCATATCTTTCATTGATGATATGGTAACGGCCATAGAATTTCTCGAGGGAAGAAATTAACAAAGGTTGAACAAATCCCTGACTAAGCAGCTTTTGGGACAGTGTTTAGACATGCCAAAATATGGAAAACGCATTGTTTTCGTTTGTACATCAATATAAACTTGAATGACAATATTTGGATCTGGGGTGGGCCATCAGGTGACAATATATGCAAAACATCCCCAAATATGGAAAACGCATTATTTTTGCTGGAATCGATTTCGACCACATGAGCATATTTGGAAAATGGTTCGACCATATATGGAAGACACGTCCAAATATGGTAAACATTTTATTTTTTGCTCTGGAATCGATTAAGACCTACATGACCATATTTGTAAACGGGGTGGGACATCATATGACCATATTTGGAAAAAGTTCATTTTAGACTCGATATAAGTGGTAGGGAGTACGGTAAAACAAATGTCGAAATCATTAGCAAGGGAGATAAATCTATGATTGTATCGATGAGGTAAGTGTAGAACGGGAGACAACCCTGTGCGAAAGATCAGCGCAGATCGGGAGATAACTCTAGTAGTGAAATGAGAGAGAGAGTGGCGTCGGACAATAACGACGTGTTCTTGTTATTCACATATTGTATTGTCACAAAACACAGATTCATCGTTTTATTATCACGACTTCATCATTTATCGTCGTTTGTAAATGTCTTTCAGCTCGGCCTCGACGGTCTTCGGATCCCTGGCGGAGAGTTCGTTCACCTTGTCTTCCATCGTAAAGTTCCAGTACCTGCATTTGACAAATCCACGCAATACAGTCCACAGGAGTGGCCGTCTTCCGGTTGCACTCGCACGTTGTTGATGAAGTACCGGGGTCCGTTGGCGACCAACACGTCCCCAAATCGTCGGTGGTACGTTTCCGATGCTCTGCTGAACAAATCGAAGAATTCCGCGGGTCCGTCCTTCGGTTAGTGGAACGCAACCCAGTGCGTGCCTCGGTGGTCGCAGGTGTCGGGGTTGACGACGAAACTGCGCGGTCTGTCCGAGACGTGGACCGGAAGTTCGTCAGGGCAAGACACTTTCTAATCACCAACACCACCACAGCTACCATGTCCGCCACCACCACCACCTCAACCACGCCCACCGTCACCACCACTAAAGCAACAATCTCCACCACTACAGCCTCCGTCACCACCACAGTCACAATATCCACCACCACCACCACAAACACCTACAAAGATTATAAGAGTAGCCGTACCGAAACCCTGAGTGAACCATGGACGGGTTTTAATTATTCGTCAACAGTGCCGACTCGCTGCATATTTTTCCCGAAAACAGGGGAGGGCAGTTCAGAATTCGTCTACCTCGATCGCAGGCGATGAATGGCAGATGGGAATGTGCACTCTTGGAAATGACGTTTGTTCCGGCTTTCGAAAGTTCGACGCGGAGGGTGTACGTGTGTTGCGATGTGAGAGACGAATCGTATGTCAGAGAAGTACCTTCCGCTGCTTCAATCCGTAGCCACGAGAAACGAAGAAACGACGGAAGTGGTTTTCGAGAGACCGATCTACCGCACGACGATGGGAGGTGATTTGGGCTTGTTGGAAATCACCTTGAGAGACGATCGTCTACGAGTGTGCCGCTGCAAAGGCGATCACTTGTTCTGCTTCTTTCACTTCCGGAGAAAAGTTATAAGAGGAATCGAACCAGTCTCGGCATGAACATGGAGTGTCCTACCTGTCATCGACAGTTTTCCAGGTGAGACGCCATGTTGAGACATCGTCGAAATAAACATGGATTTGGAGTAATGCCACCACCANCCACCACAGAAGATGGAAAGTCCACCACCACCACCACAGAAGATGGAAAGTAGACCACCACTACCACCACCGCCACAGAAGATGAAAAGTCCACCACCATCACCACCACCACAGAAGACGGAAAGTCCACCACCACCACCACCACCACAGAAGATGGAAATCCACCACCACCGCAGAAGATGGAAAGCAGTTTCCAGTTTCTGCACCCGTTCACCATGATCGTCTGCGGTCCAACCTCCTGCTTCAAGACGTATTTCTTGAAAGAAATGTTACGGAGAGCCCAGGCGACGTGTAGCACGGAACAAGAGAGGATCGTCTGGCTGTACAAGCGTTGGCAACCCCTTTACGACGAGATCAAAAGAGTGGTGGCTCCCAAAGTGGAATTCGTTCGCGGCATCCCGTCCGATTTGGACGCGGATCACTACTTCGACGCGGGGACCAGGGACGTGCTCGTGTTGGACGACCTGATGTCGACCTTAGTCAGAGATCCCCACATCAACGACCTCTTCACGGAAGGATCGCATCATCGGAACCTGTCGGTGGTCGCTGTGAATCAGAATCTGTATTTCGGCAAGGATCCGACCCAGAGAAGAAACTGCCACTACCTCGTTCTCTTCGACAATCCCGTCGATCGCCAACCCATCGCCACGCTGGGAAGGCAGATGTTCCCGAACCACAGACATCTCTTGGTGCAGATGTTCGAAGAGGCCACGAAGAGACCTTACGGATACCTGGTGGTCCAGCCCGGTACGCCCGAACATGCAAGACTACGTAGCGGCCTCGGGGCGGAGGCGAGGACGCCGGAGGCGAAAACACCGGACGCGAGGACACCCAAAGTGAGGCCATGGAAGATGACGATTCCATCGTAGAAGACGGAAGTGAAACGGACCTGATGGCCTGTTTCTGATGCGGATTGGTATTCGCACTCGAGAAGCATCGATGGAGGGATTGCTACGACGAACTGCCGGCCAAACGATGCAGGAGGGACGACAACGAGGCCGAAGAAACCAACGAATACGAACTGGAATGTTTTCTCCAAGGCCTGCCGGCGACGGTGTCTTGCGCTGACGAACTTCCGGTAAACGTCTCGGACAGACCGCGCAGTTTCGTTGTCAACACCGACACCTGCGACCACTGAGGCACGCACTGGGTTGCGTTCCGCTTCCCGAAGGACAGACCCGCGGAATTCTTCGATTCGTTCGGCAGAGCACCGGAAACGTACCATCGACGATTTTCGGACGTGTTGATCGCCAACGGTACTTGATCAACAACTTGCGAGTGCAACCGGAAGACGGTGACTCCTGTGGACTGTACTGCGTGCACTTTGCCAAGTGCAGGTACTGGAACTTTACGATGAAAGACTTGGTGAACGAACTCTCCGCCAGGGATCCGAAGACCGTCGAGGCCGAGCTGAAAGACATTTACAAATGATGATAAATGATGAAGTCGTGATAATAAGACAATGAATCTGTGTTTATTTTTTGTGACAATAAAATATGTGAATAACAAGAACACGTCGTTGTTGTCCAACGTCACTCTCTCTCTCATTTCACTACTAGAGTTATCTCCCGATCTGTGCTGATCTGTCGCACAGGGTTGTTTCCCGTTCTACACTTACTCCATCGATACAATCATAGCTTTATCTCCCTTGCTAATGATTCCCACATTTGTTTTACCGTACTCCCTACCACTTAAATCCAGTCTAAAGTGAACTTTTTCCAAATATGTTCACGTGATGTCCCACCCCATTTCCAAATATGGTCATGCAGGTCTAAATCGATTCCCGAGCAAAAATAAAACGTTTACAATTTTTGGACGTTTCTTCCATATATGGTCGACCCCTTTCCATATATGGTCATGTGGTCGAAAAAGATCCCAGAGTGAAAATAATTCGTTTTCCATATTTGGGCATGTCTTTCATATATGGTCACCTGATGCCCCACCCCAAATCCAAATATTGTCATTCAAGTTTATATCGATGTACAAACGAAAGCAATGCGTTTTCCATATTTGGGCATGTCTTCCATATATGATTACCTGATGTCCGTCCCAAATCCAAATATGGTCATTCAAATTTATATCGATGTACAAACGAAACCAATGCGTTTTCCATATTTGGTTATGTTTTCCATATATGTTTGTCACATGTCCCTCGGATTCTTTACCTATACAGTAACGTCATTTTCACTTCCGATAACATCGTGTAGGCATGCTTAATCATCCTGTCGGCCATACCGCAACAAGAAACATCCAGTTGCATGAGTCATGGGTCTGAGTCAGAGGAACACGTCTATTAGATTAGCTGGTCTGAGTCATACGGTAAGTATGAATCATGGTACGCGTGTCATGGATTACGCGTCCTTACCATATTAGGTCAGATGATCAGAGTCACTTGAGTCATGGGATACCGTGACGTCACATTGGGGCGGGTTTTGACCTTATTTGGGTGCACCACAGCGCCACGGGTTTTTGGGGGCTAAAAGATCACACTCCCTACTACTCAAGTCCGTTAAACAAGCTTTGAGATCCAATGACCTGTGGATTTTACACGCATACTGGCCTCTCACTGATACTGCCGATGTCTACTGAAATACATGATAACTCTTTACCAAACCCATCTGGGAGTTTTGAGTTTGATTTTCTCCCGTAGTGCGGCAGTGTTTTACCAGCAGCCCAGGATCCTTGAGAGCGGCGAGCACTCCTTCACCCATCTTTCAAAATTACGTTTTTTCCCACTTTTTCCTTTTTATGATTGTGGTCAAGGAGTTAGTAGTCTACCTGTTTGGGTTTTTTTTCGTATGTTTGTTATACTTTAGGGAAACGGGAAAGAGAAAGGGGAAGTTTGGGTACCCATAAACCGGATAAACCCTACCGCTGGCTTTTGCTAGTGGCGGTACCAAGTCAGACTGTCGCGAGTTCCTATCGTTGTTTACGTTTGTCTTTTTAATTTTTATTGTGGTTTTTTCTTGTGCAGTTCCTTGTTACTTTGTGGCATATGACTTTGTTTTTTCCTGTTATTGCTGTGGTCAAGCAAGTGGCAAAACTTTCAGTTTACTGACATTAAGATTTACACCCAAAGTTCTCTACTTTTCATTGACTCGCCGTTGTTCAAAGACAACATGGTATACATTTGTCAGGTTTTCACGTTTGATATATCTACAATATAGGCTTTACATCAATGAATCTAACACAATGTGTTTGCTTGGGGTGTTAATCTTGACTTCATTACAATAAAAGTTTCCCCACTTCCTTGACCGCGGCAATATCTTTTTTTATTCTATTAAAAACTTTAAAATTATGGGCTTGAAAGATATTCAAGGCTTACCAAATAATACAACATAAAAATATACTTAAAAATCGAGCATTCCCAAACAATGCATTTTTAGTGATTTTGTATACTACTGAGATCTCGACGTGAGTGATGTTTGAAAGACGTATACCACTGCTTGCATTCATTTTCTAAATGCGACGTTCAATAGTACCCCACGCACTAGTTTCCAAGATGTGCACTAGGTACATGACTAATGCACTTTAAAACATTGATTTCAGTAGTGTATTATAAAACTTAACTATGTGTGTTCCATTCCAAATAAAAGAGTGTTACATTAAATTTCAAAAGGCGATTTTTAAAATTCCCTACGAAACCACTTATTAAAGTTCATGCCGTTCGTATTATGTTATTCATCATAAATAAAAAATAAAGATTTCAATGGTTTATTGTGCACAATACAAAAACATTGAATAAAAACAAAGTGTTTTACATCTTGAAAATATCGCACAGGTGTATCATTCCATCTTCATTATGTTTCGATCACTATTTATTAATTACTTTTGGGGTTTAAATTTTAATGGTAATAATGTAATGACATAAACTCGTTTTCTTGTAATACGAATATAGTCAAGGTCATAATGGCCTCAAATTGCTTCTGAAATAAATCTCATTTAAAAATTTATTGCTTTCATCTATGTCTTGTGTTGTTTGATGAAAACACTTATCAGGTATAAGCTTAATGACAGTGTAAAACATATTTGGGCAGAGTTGTCATTTGGTATGTAATGGAGAACCGAACAGTCAATCTAAAACGAATAATCCAAGGACAATGGCAACATTGGAAACATCAAAGAAACATAAACGACACAACATGATTACGCCACAGAAAAGAAAAAAAGAAGACACACATACACACAAATGTAAACAAAAATTTTTAAAAATACTAAAATATGTTTTGTCTCCTTTATATAAATAGTAAATAAATAAAAAATAAATAGTAAATTGAATATCTTAAATGTTAACTATATGGGACGTTGATTAATCTCTCATTGCTAGGAGAGACTATGCCGCTAAAGGAATAATCAAATCCATTCAAACAATACTATAACAGTTTATTTTTAAACTGCTTTGAAATCTATCTAAAATGTTTTTTATGAGGAAAAAAATAAAGATATAACTAATGTTCAAATGTTCCATAAATATCTAAATTTTATAAAATTTTGTTTAAAACTAAGGAGTTTCTCCCTCATGCATAGCTCTGTCCTTAGCTGAATTTTAGCTTTTCTATTTAGACCCTTTTGGTAATTTGTTCTCAATCAGCTTTTTACACGTTTTCGGTTAATGGACTTCCAAATGTTTGGTTTTATCTGCACTGATGAGACATAAGTTGTCGAAATGCGCATATGCAGAAAAATAAATCAACAGTAACTTCGGTATTTTGTTATTTATTACCACTGGGCCGATGCCTCTGCTGGTGGACTGTTAGTCCCCGACGGTATTCACCAACCCAGTAGTCAGAACTTCGGTGCTGACCCGAAAATACATCTTATTAAAACTTGCAATATCTAAATTTTATAAAATTTTGTTTAAAACTAAGGAGCATCTCCCTCATGCATAGCTCTGTCCTTAGCTGAATTTTGGCTTTTCTATTTAGACCCTTTTGGTAATTTGTTCTCCATCAGCTTTTTACACGTTTTCGGTTAATGGACTTCCAAATGTTTGGTTTTATCTGCACTGATGAGACATAAGTTATCGAAATGCGCATATGCAGAAAAATAAATCAACAGTAACTTCGGTATTTTGTTATTTATTACCACTGGGCCGATGCCTCTGCTGGTATACTGTTAGTCCCCGAGGGTATTCACCAACCCAGTAGTCAGTACTTCGGTGCTGACCCGAAAAGCGATCTTCTTAAAACTTGCAATATCTAAATTTAGTAAAAATTTGCTTAAAATTAAGGAGTATCTCCCTCATGCATAACTCTGTCCTTAATTGAATTTTGGCTTTTCTATTTAGACCCTTTTTGTAATTTGTTCTCCATCAGCTGTTTACACGTTTTCGGTTAATGGACTTCCAAATGTTTGGTTTTATCTGCACTGATGAGACATAAGTTGTCGAAATGCGCATATGCAGAAAAATAAATCAACAGTAGCTTCAGTATTTTGTTATTTATTACCACTGGGCCGATGCCTCTGCTGGTGGACTGTTAGTCCCCGAGGGTATTCACCACCCCAGTAGTCAGTACTTCGGTGCTGACCCGAAAATCGATCTATTAAAACTTGCAAAATCGAAATTTTATAAAATTTTGTTTAAAACTAAGGAGTATCTCCCTAATGCATAGCTCTGTCCTTAGCTGAATTTTGGCTTTTCTATTTAGACCCTTTTGGTAATTTGTTCTCCATAAGCTTTTTACAAGTTTTCGGTTAATGGACTTCCAAATGTTTGGTTTTATCTGCACTGATGAGACATAAGTTATCGAAATGCGCATATGCAAAAAAATAAATCAACAGTAACTTCGGTATTTTGTTATTTATTACCACTGGGCCGATGCCTCTGCTGGTGGACTGTTAGTCCCCGAGGGTATTCACCAACCCAGTAGTCAGTACTTCGGTGCTGACCCGAAAATACATCTTTTTAAAACTTGCAATATCTAAATTTTATAAAATTTTGTTTAAAACTAAGGAGCATCTCCCTCATGCATAGCTCTGTCCTTAACTGAAGTTTGGCTTTTCTATTGAGACCCTTTTGGTAATTTGTTCTCCATCAGCTTTTTACACGTTTTCGGTTAATGGACTTCCAAATGTTTGGTTTTATCTGCACTGATGAGACATAAGTTGTCGAAATGCGCACATTATGCAGAAAAATAAATCAACATTAACTTCGGTATTTTGTTATTTATTACCACTGGGCCGATGCCTCTGCTGGTATACTGTTAGTCCCCGAGGGTATTCACCAACCCAGTAGTCAGTACTTCGGTGCTGACCCGAAAAGCGATCTTATTAAAACTTGCAATATCTAAATTTTATAAAATTTTGTTTAAAACTAAAGAGTATCTCCCTCATGCATAGCATTGTCCATAGCTGAATTTTGGCTTTTCTATTTAGACCCTTTTGGTAAATTGTTCTCCATCAGCTTTTTACACGTTTTCGAATATTGGACTTTCAAATGTTTGGTTTCATCTGCACTGATGAGACATAAGTTGTCGAAATGCGCATATGCAGAAAAATAAATCAACAGTAACTTCGGTTTTTTGTTATTTATTACCACTGGGCCGATGCCTCTGCTGGTGGACTGTTAGTCCCCGAGGGTATTCACCAACCCAGTAGTCAGTACTTCTGTGCTGACCCGAAAACCGATCTTCTTAAAACTTGCAATATCTAAATTTTGTAAAAATTTGTTTAAAATTAAGGAGTATCTCCCTCATGCATAGCTCTGTCCTTAATTGAATTTTGGCTTTTCTATTTAGACCCTTTTTGTAATTTGTTCTCCATCAGATTTTTACACGTTTTTGTTAATGGACTTCCAAATGTTTGTTTTTATCTGCACTGATGAGACATA
>MJUU01071436.1:1898-15213 GCA_002080025.1 Modiolus philippinarum
GGAAATTAATACCACGCAGACACCTTAACAAATAAATGCCAATTTATATGTGGTTTCAGGTATTGAGTTCGCAATTTTTCCGTCTTATTTAATATCTAATTATAATATGCATCTTGGTTGTCAGCATCTGTGGACCATATAATCCTTGTTTCTATTTGACAGATCATTATCAAAATTTAGTACATCACAATGTTCCTTGGACCATGCATAAGCTTATATTTAGGTGATACCTTATTTTCTTGACCACACCGGTTTTAGAATAAGTGGCTAAGAAAGGGTTAAATTGGATCTCGAGAATTGGATGTTTTCAAATATTTGGTGGTAGAATCTTTGTTACCTTTATCAGATTTTGATGGTGTTCTTTGGGAAATTCCAACTGATAGTATGTCAATAGATTTTGTGCAGCATTAACCATATTTAAGGTATTAAAGCTCAAGTCCATGGCCTATTATGTGGAAATTACTGTTTATGTTAAAACACAACTGCTTTCAAGTTTTTGTGAAAGAAATATGTGAGATTTACAGAAAAAAGGAAATTGCCCAAAATTTGACCTAAAAATGCATGATTTGGCTGCATGGAATATCATGAGAATTTTCATCTCTTTACGCAAGTTCTCCGTTTATTCTTTATACCATGGATGCAAGAAAACAAAAATACGCGTCCGTTGTATATATGACCAATTTATTCTGAATTAATAAAAAGCACGTAGCAAAGAACTGAAGTTGTTGCCTGAATTACCATTAGTGTACGTGGATCCAGTTTATAGCTACTAAGTAGCTATACACTGGTACCACCGTACACTAATGACAGATTCCATTAGAATTTAAACGAAAACCAGTCCTGGTACCTATATCCTGTGTACAGAGGATACACGGTGATTTCTGTATACACCCCTTGTCCATTTTGACGTAGATCGTAAAGTTCCTCTATATCATTGTTGCGATTTAGATCGGCATTCAAAAGGGCATTGAACTGGATTTTGATTTCTGGGCTTTGGTGTTTCTACCATCACAAGTCAATGGATTTTTCTGGAAACCTAAACATTTCTTTCCGGAAACGTAATGCCAATTTGCAGAAATGTAAAACGCCGACTTCATGTATACCAGGGCTTGCTCACATCTTAAATATGGTTGGATCTTTCTCAATTATAGCAAAAACATTTAATTACATTTACATACATCATTAATCACTCAATTTATAAGGGTCAATAGAGAAAACCTCTTAGTATTAGAACTGCACAACTCAAAACTGAATAAAAATGCCAAAATACAACTTAAAAAAAAACTTACTAAACCATTTACAACGCCAAAAAAANAAAAAAAAAAACGCACTTTCTGGTAGTCGACCGATTATTTGTATTTCAGTTTAAGATCGGTCGTATTCAGCAGATTCATTGTCTGCAGTACATGCAAAATTCTGTTTGACATGTCTTCAATTAAACTAGTATATATTCGAATAATAAATGTCCAAATCATGTTTTGATTCGTTATCTGCATGCCCTGAAGAGACATAAGTTGTCGAAATGCGACTATGCACAAACCATAAATTAACAGTATGTTGATATTCAGCTAAAGAGGTGACATCAATCGGATATCTCGGGATATGGGTTTACCCATATCCTTTCTTGTTGAAATCGGGAACCACTAACCCTTTGAGTAAAGATCAACTTTATTATGAAACTCTTTGAGTTGAATAAGGGATTACAAAAGTGGTTGAGATTGCAAAAAAGGTTGACAGAGATTTTTTATCAACCACTTTTGTAAACTCTAACCAATTTTGTAATTCTACGATTTCAATTGTGGTAAGTATTTTTGAAATCCAGTACCACTGTCACTTCACAAGTAAAGATCAATACTTTTTGATGAAACTCTTTTGGTTGAATGAGGGATTACAAAAGTGGTTGAGATTACAAAAGTGATTGACTACGAATTTCTATCAACCACTTTTGCAATCCTACCATTCAGATGTGGTTTAGTATTTTTGAAATCCAGAACCACTGTCATTTTAAGTAAAGATCAACATTTTATTTATGAAACTCTTTTGAGTTGAATAAGGGATTACAAAAGTGGTTGACTAAGATTTTTTTATCAATCACTTTTGTAATCCCTAACCACTTTTGTAATCCTAAGATTTCAGATGTTGTTTAGTATTTTGAAATCCAGAACCGCTGTTACTTGAAGTAAACATCAAATTTTTTTTTTAAGTTACACTCTTTGAGATGAATGATGGATTAAAAAAGTGGTTGACTAAAGTTTTTTATCAACGACTTTTGTAAACTCTAACCAATTTTGTAATTCTACGATTTCAATTGTGGTAAGTATTTTTGAAATCCAGTTCCACTGTTACTTCACAAGTAAAGAGCAATCCTATTTTATGAAACTCTTCGGGTTGAATGAGGGATTACAAAAGTGGTCGAGATTACAAAAGTGGTTGACTAAAAATTTCTATCAACCACTTTTGTAATCTCTAACCTTTTTTGTAATCCTATGATTTCAGATGTGGTTTAGTAGTTTTGAAATCCAGAACCACTGTCACTTTAAGTAAACAACAACATTTTTTTTATGAAACTCTTTGAGTTGAGTAAGGGATTACAAAAGTGGTTGAGATTACAAAAGTGGTTGACTAAGATTTTTTTTATCAACCACTTTTGTCACTCACCTGATGTTACTCCCGGTTTTCATGGGAGTTCACACTGTGAGTGCCTTAGTTCTTAATGTTATCTTTTCATTTCCATGCATTGTAGCTGTCTCACGTCCTTTTTTTTGTCTTTGTTTTTAACTGTTACCGTTTTTGCCATGTCTTTTGACTCCGATTTTTGTAGTCATCGCTTTCCTTGTTCCTTCGGTATTCTACTGCCGCTGTTTTGTAATCCCTAACAAATTTTGTATTCCTACGATTTTAGATGTTTAGTATTTTGAAATCCAGAACCACTGTCAATTGAAGTAAAGATCTACATTGTTTTTTTATAAAGCTCTTTGAGTTGAATGAGGGATTAAAAAAGTGGTTGACTGACATTTTTTATCAACCACTTTTGTAATCCTACGATTTCAGATGTTGTTTAGTATTTTGAAATCCAGAACCACTGTTAGTTGAAGTAAAGATCAACATTTAAATAATATTTCACGAAAGGATATGGAGTAAATGAACATGAGACCATAACACATATGTTAACTGCAACTGCAATAATTTTATTGAGCTGTATGGCCATTTCGGAAACTAATTCCTCATCAGCAGCACTAGAACCCAAACAGAGGAAATCCTTAATTTCAAAAAAAATGTTTAAAATGCATAAAACCAAACGAATCCGAATAATCAGCAATATCAAATATAGCTAAGGACAAAACTACGATGGAGGGAGTTAATCCTTCGGTTTTAGAATTTACATAAATTTAGATTATATTAATTGAACAAAGTGTACACATGAGATATTATCTCATGTACAAGTACACCATATCTAAGAAAAATAAAGAGCACACATCTCTACCACGGGGAATTGTTTTACCAACTCCACACTGCAATAAAAGACAAACTCCTGTATTAAATATTTCACGAAAGGATATGGAGTAAATTAACACTCTTTGAGCTGAATGAGGGATTAAAAAATGGTTGACTATGATTTTTTTATCAACCACTTTTGTAATCCCACGATTTTAAATGTGGTTCAGTATTTTTGAAATCCAGTACCACTGTCACTTTAAGTTAAGATCAACATCTTTTTGATGAAACTCTTTGAGTTGAATAAAGGATTAGAAAAGTGGTTGAGATTACAAAAAAGATGGCTAAGATATTTTATCAACCACTTTCTTGTAAACTCTAACCAATTTTGTAATTCTACGATTTCAATTGTGGTAAGTATTTTTGAAATCCAGAACCATTGTCACTTTAAGTAAAGATCAACATCTTTTTGATGAAATTCTTTGAGTTGAATAAGGGATTACAAAAGTGGTTGAGATTACAAAAGTGGTTGACTGAGAGTTTTTATGAACCACTTTTGTAATCTCTTACCAATTTTGTAATCCTACGATTTCAAATGTGGTAAGTATTTTTGAAATCAAGAACCGCTGTCACTTCACAAGAAAAGATCAAAACCTTTTTTTATGAAACTCTTTGGGTTGGATGAGGGATTACAAAAGTGATTGAGATTACAAAAGTGATTGACTAAGAATTTCTATCAACCACTTTTGTAATCCTACGATTCAGATGTGGTGTAGTATTTTTGAAATCCAGAACCACTGTCATTTTAAGTAAAGTTCAACATTGTTTTATGAAACTCTTTGAGTTGAATAAGGGATTACAAAAGTGGCTGACTAAGATTTTTTTTCAACCACTTTTGTAATCCTACGATTTCAGATGATGTCCAGAACCACTGTTAGTTGAAGTAAAGATCAACATTTTTTTAAATAACACTGTTTGAGGTGAATGAGGGATTAAAAAAGTGGTTGACTAAGATTTTTTATCAACGACTTTTGTAATCCAACGGTTTCAAATGCGGTTCAGTATTTTTGAAATCCAGAACCACTGTCACTTTAAGTAAAGATCAACATCTTTTTGATGAAACTCTTTGAGTTAAATAAGGGATTACAAAAGTGATTGCGATTACGAAAAAGGTTGACAGAGATTTTTTATCGACCCCTTTGTAAACTCTAACCAATTTTGTAATTCTACGATTTCAATTGTGGTAAAAATTTTTGAAATCCACAACCACTGTCACTTCACAAGTTCTTGAGATTACAAAAGTGGTTGACTAAGATTTTTTATCAACGACGTTTGTAATCCCAAGATTTTAATTGTGGTACAGTATTTTTGAAATCCAGAACCACTGTCACATTCTTTATGAAATTCTTTGAGTTGAATGAGGGATTTCAAAAGTGGTGAAATGTCAAAAGTGGTTGACTAAGATATTTCATCAACCACTTTTGTAATCCTTAACCATTTTTGTAATCCCATGATTTCAAATGTATTTTAGTATTTTTGAAATTCAGAACCATTGTCTCTTCAAGTAAAGATCAACACTTTTTATGAAAGTCTTCGGGTTGAATGAGGGATTACAAAAGTGGTCGAGATTACAAAAGTGGTTGACAAAGAATTTCTATCAACCACTTTTGTAATCTCTAACCACTTTTGTAATCCTACGATTTCAGATGTGGTTTAGTAGTTTTGAAATCCAAAACCACTGTCACTTTAAACAAACATCGACATTTTTTGATGAAACTCTTTGAGTTGAATAAGGGATTACAAAAGTGGTTGAGATTACAAAAGTGGTTGACTAAGATTTTTTATCAACCACGTTTGTAATCCTACGATTTCAGATGTTGTTTTTAGTATTTTGAAATCAAGAAACAATGTCAGTTGAAGTAAAGATCAACAGTTTTTTTTTATAAAACTCTTTGAGTTGAATGATGTATTAAAAAAGAGGTTGAGATTTCAAAAATGGTTGACTAAGATTTTTCATCAACCCATTTTGTAATCCCACGATTTCAAATGTGGTTTAATATTTTTGAAATCCAGAACCACTGTAACTTTATAATAAGTAAAAATCAACATTTTTTATGAAACTCTTTGAGTTTTATAAGGCATTACAAAAGTGGTTAAGATTACAAAAGTGGTAGACTGATATTTTTTATCAACCGCATTTGTAATCCTTAACCACTTTTGTAATCCTACGATTTCAGATGAGGTTTAGTATTCGTGAAATCCAGAACCACTGTCACTTTAAGTAAAGGTCAACATTTTTTTTATTAAACTCTTTGAGTTGAATAAGAGATTTCAAAAGTTCTTGAGATTACAAAAGTGGTTGACTAAGATTTTTTTATCAACGACGTTTGTAATCCCAAGATTTTAATTGTGGTACAGTATTTTTGAAATCCAGAACCACTGTCACTTAAAGTAAAGATCAACATTCTTTATGAAATTCTTTGAGTTGAATGAGGGATTTCAAAAGTGGTGAGATTTCAAAAGTGGTTGACTAAGATATTTCATCAACCACTTTTGTAATCCTTAACCATTTTTGTAATCCCATGATTTCAAATGTATTTTAGTATTTTTGAAATTCAGAACCATTGTCTCTTCAAGTAAAGATCAATATTTCAAGGCACTCTTTGGGTTGAATGAGGGATTACAAAAGTGATTTAGATTTCAAAAGTGACTGACTAAGATTTTATATCAACCTCGTTTGTTATCCCTACCCTAACCAGGTTTGTAATCCCTTGATGACAAATATGAAGATTGCAAAAACAGTTGCATTGATTCAGCCACCAACCCTTATTAAAGTAATAACCACTTTTGAAATCCAATTGTTTAGGGCCACCTTAGATATCTCATATTGATGTTCAGTTCAAATTGTGAGATACTCCATGAAAATATTACCATTGATTTCAAAAGTGGTTGATAAGAAATTGCTATTAACCACTTTTATATTATCATCTACGTTTCTAATCCCTAGATTACAAATGTGGAGTAGATTTCAAAAGCTGTTCACTAAAATATTCCACCAACCCGTATTAAAGTAATAACCACTTTTGAAATACTATTGTATAGGGCCACCTCAGATATGTTATATTGTGTAAGATACCAATTAAATATTTTATCCTGGATTTCAAGAATGGTTGGGGGGTTTCAAAAGTGGTTGATGAGAAATGGCTATCAACCACTTTTGTTATTTCAACAATTTTTGTAATCCCAACCACTTTTGCAATATGGTACAGATTTCAAAAGCCATGTGTTTATATCTTCCACCAAGCCTTCAAAAAGCAATGACCACTTTTGCAATACAATTGTTTAGGGCCACCTTAGATATTCTTTATTGATTTTAAGTACAAGTTGTGCAAGATACATGTACATAATCCATAAAATATTATCCTTGATTTCAAAAATGGTAGAGGAATCCTAACGACTTTTGTAATCCCATCAAACAGCGATTGCAGTTGATTTAATGTTTGTTGACAAACCCGCATTCATTAATAATATGGAGCATGGATGTGGCGTTATTCGATAATAAGCAATGAATTACGCTGAAACGGGTGCTAGGACTGTCTTAACTTACTATGAGTTATGAGAAAAGGTCATTGTTGAAGGCCTCGTAGAGACTTCAAGATGAAGAACAACAATTAAAGCGTTGTTCCATTGCTTTGTTTTACCTTGTTTATTTGTAGAGACTTTGTCTCATGTATCCCTTCATTGCTTATGGTAAAGATTTTAAAAGTAATTCGTTTAATTCTAACGCCGGCCATTAATGAATCAATAATCACTTTTGAGTTACTCTGTTACAGGCAGTCTTTTATTAATTGTGTTCTGTACAAATTGGGTATGTAAAATACCATGAAATCTATTGTAATAAAAGCTTAACATCAGAAATACGGATTGAGTGCCAGTTGTTTATCCCTATATTGTAATCGTCCTCTAGCTTAGGACACTATTGCTTGAATATCTAGGAGAGGTCGCAGCTTTGACCGATCTTATCATATGGTAAGCCTGGATACTGCGCTTGGTATGTTCTTAGCAAGCGCCTCAAGCTTTTCGGGATCGGTGATCATCTTGATGAACGCCATTTATTTACAGAATCACCAACGCCCCATATGCGTTGGATAGATCACCCCTAAGCATTGGACCAATCGCCGTACGCAGAAAGTTTTGAGTGCCTATTGCATTTAATTAACACTGCCCAACATGGATGGGAACCTGCACTGATTGCCGCGGACGGGTATTGATGCAGCACTGGGGTCTATCTATTGCATCTATATCCTTGGTCCATACCATAAATAAGCCCCCGCTCCAACTAGTTCTCACATTGAAAAGGGGGGGGGGGTCGTGGAAACTTTGGTGCATTTTCGGACTTCCGATCAAAGTATCGTTGATTCTCCAGGAAAACTCCTGCATAGACACTTTCCAATTTTGAGGCTCGTGCGATCGACTTGAACAGGAATGAAATGGCTGCAATGATCCCGGCGGATATAATCGCAATTCTTGGCATGCTGTGGGAAGAGGAAGATGAAGCTGGCAATCATCCAGATCGATTGCCGCGGGATCTTGAAGAAATTTTGGCAGAGGTAGAATTATTCTTCGTTATGATGGCGACCCTGCACATTGTATTCTTCGCACTCGCTTTGCTTGCTCAGCATAAGAGTCGTAGAAAACCATGAGATTCCTCTGAGAGGGGTCGAGGTCGCGAGGGTCTGGCACTTCGTTTTAGTGCTCGAAGACCGGCGCGATACGGCTTGGTTTGGGCGGCTGCTCACCATGTCAACGACGTCCATCAAGGATGGGGTTGCTACCCTTGTGTCAGAGAAGGTCACGGAAATCGTCTTTCGTAAACCCTTGCCCCAGCGCCCGCAAGAGCAGCTGGTATATTGGCTGGTGGCGTGGTTTTCCGTAGACGTAGAGTCGATTGTAGTCGATCCATCCGTAGCACAGGAGGAGGTTATTCATCAGCGTCGTCTTGCCTCGGTCCGATTTCATAATGATCAGACCTAGGTTGCATAGATGCTGAAGGAGAAAGTGGTTATGCACACTCGTATTTGAGGTTTTCAACGCCCATTTGTCTATATAAAATGGCAATGTACGATCTGAAAAGCCAAAGGAAGGCGAGTACGAAATGCTTGGGTGAGGAAGACGGGAACGAAATGCTTGGGTGAGGAAGTGACCAGCAATGTCTGGCGGTTGGAGATTGGGACCTGTGCGTATGCGGAGCCAAGAAGTCGCAGTTCATTGCAGCTACCGGATATATCTTAATAAATAAGCTGATAAATTAAATGTCCGTCGAGATGCAATAGCCGTGGCATAATTTTGTGTTTTCTTGATTCTTTTGTATGTTTTACGGATTTCCCTTACTGGTCTGTCCATGTCATTGATTCGGACTTTTGTTGTCATTTTATTCACCTGTCCGGGGACCAACCTGAAAAGGCTGCATTTACCCCAAAACGATGCCCATTAATCCAGCGGATCACCACGATCTATGTAACATACCAAGCATAAGAATACGGTTGCACGCAATGCGATCTGCGATAAAAAGATATTATCCTCCTTCGCTGCCATTCTTATCCCTCTGCACGCGAAAGCTTCGAGCATGACAGACCCATTATCGGTAACAAAGCCCAAATTTGACTGGGCTTGGGGACTAAAATACGGATGATCTACCCGAAGAACTGCATAAGTTAGTCCAACGCCAATTCCAGAAACGTCTTGGGGCAAAAGGGTTGGTAGAACGAGACCTGGGCTGTCGCTATCGTAAATATGAGCGCATTTTCCACCATAATCGAGGCTTCAAGTACCTCTTGAGCAGCATCGACGTCTTCTCCAAGAACAACTGGCTGGTGCCGCTCAAGAATTAGAAAGGTGTCCCTTGCCAGATGCCTTTCGGACTGTCCTCAAAGATCGTTAGACCGATAATCTATTGACCGATAAATGCATAGAAATTTATAATCGTGGAGATTGGGACCTGTGCGTATGCGGAGCCAAGAAGTCGCAGTTCATCGCAGCTACCGGATATGTCTTTATAGATAAGCTGATAAATTAAATGTCCGTCGAGATGCAATAGCCCAGGCATAATTTTGTGTTTTCTTGATTCTGTTGTATGTTTTACGGATTTCCCGTTCTTATTTCCGATATGATTTTAAATACGTGCAGGCAAAAGTGCCCGCAGATCATGTTCATTGGTATTCTATCGATTCTCCGGTCACAGATATTCGACTGTGAGACCTCCACGCTTTTACCAAGAGGTCCAGTGCGTGTTGGGAATATCGCGTTCTTCGTGATGTAGTATGCGACATACGATGGGATTCGGGCTGGTGGTAGGGCATCGCCATTCGTTATGTCTCTAATTCGAGGGATTCCTATGGCCGTGGCAGCTTCCTCGATCTTCACGTTCGAGAGGGACTTATTGGGGAGGAGAATGCCGTGCACTCGTATGCTGCTCATTTATCTAGACCCGGTAGTGACTATCCACAAGGGTATGGACCCCATCCGACAGCATATATTGTTTACAATCGTTAGAGGAGAGGGTTTTTTTGCATGATTCTAGGGTTAGAACCACGTGAAGACAGCTGTGGATAATATGAATTGAGCGATACTTTTCCTCAACGGTATTTAGGCATTTTCAAGTCTGCGAAGGACAAAACGCATTCGGCCACGTTCTTCTCGCTTTTTACCTTCGTGCCCTTCCTTTGATTCAGTCTGAACGCAAATGTACTCGATCATCTGGTGGCCGGCACACTCCTTTTACTTGCCAAGCTCATCACCGACCCTTATATGCTGCTCAGTGTTGAAAAAAGTTTCGTGTGGTTAACCATGCCTTTCCAGAAATATGCCCAGGGAACAACCCCTACGAAAGAGGCCATGAACCGCGCAAACCGACTAACTATATCAATAACTTCTACGGACGGCGAGTCGGGCCCTACCCGCCGGAGCTTTCAAGTCGAAGGCCCTGACGACCAAATTCCTGTTCGATTATCTCAAGCTCATGTATGGTGATCGAGACAGCATCTGCTACACTGAAACGGAAAGCTTAATTTGCGAAATCTGGACGGCTGACGTATATAAGGATATGGCGAAGAGTGTGCAGCAGTGTTCGATACCTCAAATTACGCAGCAGACCATGCTTCTGGTACAATGGCGACAATAAAGAAGTGCTCGGTAAGTTCAGGGATGAGTTTGCCTTAACATTGGATTAAGTGGAGTACAAGAAGGTTAAAAGCGTGAAGAAGAACGTTGTAGAGTGCGTTTTGACCTTTGTAGACTTTAAGGAGTGCTTAGATACGTGCGAGGAAACTGACTGCTAAATTCATTTTGTCCGCAGCTGGCTCCACAAGGTTCTTACCCTAGAATACTGCAAGAAATCTTTCTCCTCCAACGATGATAAGCAGTATATCCTGCCGGATGGGATCCATACCCTGGCGGATAGTCATTACCGGGTCTAAATAAATGAGCAGAATACGAGTGCACGGCATTCTCCTCCCCAATAAGTCCTTCTCGAACGTGGAGATCGAGGAAGCTGCCACGGCCCTGGGAATCCATCGATTCAGAGGCATATCGCATGGCAATGCCCTACCACCCACCCCGAAACCTGTCGAATACGGCAAATTAAATCACGACGAACGCGATATTCCTAGCAAGTCCTTGACCTATTGGTATAAGCGTGGAGGCCTCAAAGTCGAGATAGTCGAATATTTGGGACCGCCGATTCGATATTATAGCAATGAACTCTAAAGGCACGGCGACATGATCTGCAGGCCTGTGGGCACTTTTCTTTGCACGTATTTAAGATCATATCGGATGTAAGAACGATCGGGGAGGTGATCTTTGGCCTATAGATAAATGGATAAGTTCGGAGCTCACTCTACGAAGTGCATGTCCATCTGGCAGATGCTTCAGGATCTTGATATGGACCATTATCGAATCACTTCTTGGAAGGCCATGTGATAGCTACGGCGCCGTCACGAAGAGAAGGATCAACCTCAAGCTGAAGGATAGCCTGAGAGGTATCGATGACTTAGAGGCAGAGCTCAGTGCAACCTTTAATGTAGATAGATACTATTGTGCTGCGCAATTCAATCGCGCATTTAAATTATAGAGTCGGATACGGGGTATGTCTGATTTTCGGACCGGAACAGTAATTAGAGAGCTTCTCCTTTGTGACGTCATAATTGACTGACAGATGTGAAACGTCATATTTCTTCCACTTTACCGCGCATTAGGTCCCTTTTTCTTTAAATTATGTGTAATCCCGAAACTTTATAAAACATATCCGTTCAAAGCATGGTGACATATACATTTTTTTCGTTGTAATCAATAAATTATATCATAAACTATCTATTTAAAGAAATATATAAAATTCTTATGGATAAAAGATTTATTTATATTCCGTTAAAAACTGCCTTTCCACATTTTCCCCGTGCATTCTTTATAAATTCAACCGAGAAAACTGCTAAAAATGAGTAAACTTTGATCTCAATTCTAGAAAAAAACAAGCATGGTGACCCATACTTTTTATTACAGATATCAGGTTGGTAGGGTTGGTTCATTAATTGTGCCGACTTATAACAAAATCTCATGGATATTTATGTTTGTGTCTATCTACCTTAAAGCACTCGAGAAGCTTGCACCGCATCGAGAAAGAGATGGCAAAGTGCTTAACAGTGGCAGGGGGCTAGATGGTTTGATTTCGAAAGGGCATTCGACCCGCAATCAGACAGGGGCCAAAAGCAGACGAGCTGGTCACCACGGGATGTAACGCTACGAAGTGGCACGAGCTGGCAGCAAGCATGCAAGCTAGGATAAGCTATAAAGGAAAGTCAAGTCTAGTAGGTCTTGACGGAGGTTGTCAAAATTGATAAACATCGTTCTAATGACTCAGTGATGTCGCTTGAGGGTTAACACACCACTAACTAGTGCTGATCCACCATAGTCTTTCTTGTATTTCTCTAGATTGACCGCAAAGATAACCGATTGGGCTTATTGCAGGTCGAATTGCTTTATCCAATAATTAAAACCTGCTTATCTCATATCCGTTGAAGTGCTTGAGGCAGTGGGTGGTTGCATGCGTATTAAAGGCTTGGGTGATGGCGAAATCTTCCTAGGTCCAGCACAGTATCCATTTTCGAATACGCAACTTTTCTTGGTGATCCGGACGTTATCCCCAACGTCGAATCGCTGCAGCTTCATTAGTGGGACATTCGTAAAGATTCCAAAAGACCTTGGCCTCGTGCACTTTCTGACTGGCGGCGATGGGAGCCATTTTGATTCGTTGAGTCATGTTGGTATTAAACTGGCGGACGAGATCGTCCCAAGACAGGGATCTGAGTGCCTGTGAAAGTGGCTGGCAAGGATTACTTAAACATATTCTACTTCATGGTACTACTCCACCGTTCAACCACGCTCGACTTCTCTTCGTTATCGGTGGACTAGAATTCGATGTCGCGGTTCTGGGGCATATCCATCATCTCACGATTATAAATTTCTATGCAAATATCGGTCCATAGCTTCTCGGGCTTACGATCCTTGAAGACTGTCCAAAAGGCATCTAGCAAAGGGCATCTTTCTTTTCCTTGATCGGTATCAGCCAGTCGTACTTTGAGAAGATGCCATGATGCTCAAGAGGTACTTGAAGCCTCGATTTTGGCAGAAAAGAAGCTCATATTTACGATATCAGCAGCCTAGATCTTGCTCCACTAAACCTTTTACATCGCGACGCTTCCGGAATTTCCGTACGACTGGCTTATGAAGTTCTTCGGGTAGTTCATCCATACTTATTCCACGGGTCCAGTCCAAATCGTGCTTTGTTACCGATGATGGGTCTGTCACGCTCGATGCTTTCGCGCTCAGT
>MJUU01071437.1:0-29633 GCA_002080025.1 Modiolus philippinarum
CTTCGGTGCTGACCCGAAAGCCGATTCTATTTGGAACCTTACAATATCTAATTTTTTGTAAATTTTGTTGAAAACTTTCCCTCATGCAAAGCTCTGTCCTTAGCTGAATTGGTTATACATTAAGATCATATTGGTTATTTGTTCTCTAATAGTTCTTAAATATTTTTGAGTTTATGGTCTTCCAAGCGTTTAGATTTTATCTGCACTGAAGAGACATAAGTTGTCGAAATGCGAATATGAAGAAACTTACTTCACAGTTACTTCGGTATTTAGTTATTTGGTACAGTTAGAATTTCTAGATGTTAAGCAATTATTTTATGAAAATACCCCAAGAATATACTTATTATAATATCTATTATAGATAAATAACAAAATACTGAAGTTACTACTTATTTATTTTCTGCATATGCGCATTTCGACAACGTGTGTCTCAACAGTGCAAATCAAACGAAAATATTTAGAAGTCCATTAACCGAATAAGATTTTGGAGCTAATAGAGAACAAATAACCTATAAGATCTAAATAATAAAGCCAATGATCAGCTAAGGACAGGGCTATGCATGAGGGAGATACTCCTTTTGTTTTAAACAATTTTTTGCAGAATGAAGATATTGCAAGTTACAATACAATCGGTTTTCGGGTCAGCACCAGATACTGACTACTGGGTTGGTACTACTCCGCGACTAACATTCCACCAGCAGAGGCATCGGACCAATTAGTAATTGGGTAATTTGTATACCAAATAACGAAATACCAAAGATGCTTTTAACTTAATCTCTGCAAACGAGTATTTCGAAATTTTATGTCTCTTTAGTGCAGATCACATCAAATTTGATAGCTTATTACTGATACTTATAGTATAGATCACATGAAAAATTTGGAAGTTTTTGAACCAATTTACGTCGGAAGGCATGAAGAGGACAAATAACCAATAAAATATGAATTGAAAAGCCAAAATCAGCTAAGAAAAGAGGTAGATACTAGTTTTGAAAAATTTAGATACTACAAATTTCAAAATCAAATCGGTTTTGGGGTCAGCACAAATGTATTGACTACTGGGTTGGTAAATACCCTGGGGGACTAACAGTCCACCAGCAGAGGCATTGGCCATGTGGTAACAAAATTTCAAAATTACTGTTGATGCGCATTTCGATAACTTATGTTTCTTTAGTGCAGATAAATCAAAACATTTAGAAGTCTTACCAAAATACATGTAATTGTTGTTAAGAGAAAAATGATTGATTAAAGTACGAACACTTATGTATATTCTTCTATTGTATCATTAGCCATTACTGAGGTTAAATGAAATCCTGTGCGTTGAAATTTAGACAATTACTGGTACCTTTAACCATTAGAAAGACCAGAAAGAATAAGGATGCTAAATAGTTAACAGAGAGAATATATGCTTCCTATCGAGACAAGATGAATTTTCTCTAATAAAAATGCGTTGAAATTTAAAACAGCTTAAGCAAGCATGGCCAACCTAATAAATAACTAAACATCGAAGTAACTGTGAATTTATTTTCTGCATATGCGCATTTCGACAACTTATGTCTCTTCAGCGCAGATAAAATCTTAACGCTAGGAAGACAATTAATTCAAAGATGTTCAAAAACTGTCAGAGAACAAATAACCAATATGATCTAAAGGTAAAGCCAAAATCAGCTAAGGACAGAGCTTTGCATGAGGGAGATACTCCTTAGTTTTAGCAAAATTTACAAAAATTTAGATATTGCAAGGTTCCACATAGAATCGGCTTTCGGGTCAGCACCGATGTACTGACTACTGGGCTGGTGAATACCAGTCCACCAGCAGAAGCATCGACCCAGTGGTAACAAATAACTAAATACCTAAATTGACTTTTCACAATTATAATTGTAAATATTGCTTTTGAAATAACCAATTAATGTGCTGCTCTACCAAACAAATGCAATTGAAGGAAACATATTAACTATTCATGAAAGTAAGTGAGAACCGAACCGTCAATCCAAAACGAATAATCCAAGGGCAATGACATGAAAAACACAATCTTTCTTTTCTATTTTGAACATAATAAGTAACAAAATACCGAAGTTATGTAAATTTATTCTACGAATATGGCCATTTCCACAACTGCAGATCACTACATTTGGAAATCCGTAATTAAAAATATGAGAAAAAAGCTAAAAGAGGATAAATTATCAAAAAGATATATATAAGAAAAGTCAAAATAAGCTTATGACAGAGCTATGCAAGAGGGATAAAGTTACCAATTGTCTTAAATTTTAATACTGGAAGTCTTGAAATAAAATCAGTTCTTCAAGTATCCAGCACGAAGTATTAAATAATAGGTCGGTGAGTACCCTCGGGGACTAACAGTTCACAAGCAGAGGCATCTGCCCGAAGGTAATAAATATCAAAATACCGAAGTTACTCTGAATGTAGTTTCTGCATATGCCCATTTCGACAATTTATGTCTTTTCAGTGCAGATCAAATAAAAACATTTGCAAATCCGTGATCCAAAAATATGTGAAAATGGTAATAGAGGACAGAAAACTAATAATTTCTAAATTAAAAAGTCAAAATCAGCTAAGGTTTAGTAATGCAAGGAAGAGATATCCCTAAGTTTTAAAAGCAATGTTCTTAAATTTAGCATGTTTAGAGACAGTATCCAGCACAAGGTATTGACTACTGGGTTGGTGAATACTCCTAAGGACTAGCAATCTATCGACAGAGACATCTTCCCGGTTGTAATAAATAACAAAATATTTAAGTTACTGTGAATTTAGTTTCTGCGTTTGGCCATTTCGACAACTTCTGTCTCCTCATTGCAAATCAAAAGAAACATTTTGAAATCCTTGAACAGATAAGAAATAGATGAAAAAAGGTGACAGTGGACAAACTACCAATAACATCAAAATAAAAATGGCAAATCAGCAAAGGATGAGCTATGTATGGGTGAGATAATTCTTAGTTGTAAACAAACATTTTTTAAGTTAAGCATGTTAAGTGTTGCAAATTTTCAAGTTTTAAAATTAAATCAGGTTTCGGGCTAGCACCCAAGTACCGACTACTGGACATGGCACTTTGATTTTTCATATTTCCATTCAGCATTTTGATGTCTTGCATGAAAAACTGTCTAGTTTTTAAACGTGGTTTAAACCGAAGATAGGTCTCAAATAAGAGAATGGTAAATTTAGTTGAGAACCGAAATATCAGTCCAAAGAAAAATCCTAACAGACAATTGTGAAACATTTAAACCAAAGACATCACATAAGTAAGGAACAGAAAAGAAAATAGAGACCACATTTTCAGATAAACAACACTGCTCTAATTCAAAACCTTGGCTGAGATCATGTTCACCTGCAGAGTAAGCATTTCCTGCTTGTTTAAGACACGCGCCGCTTTAAACATGTCAGTTAGCAAAGTAAAAGTCAAATGCAGTTGAGGAAAAAAATAACGTCAACTTATAATGGCAAAGATCTGTCGCCAACTGGGAAACAGATATCCTTTGGCTGCCAACAAAATGGTGATGTCGACCAATTAACATTTTCAATCTTACCTCTACTGGAAACTTAAGGTGTTTGTATAAAATATATTCTCCCTCTGTCCTGTGAAAGCTGTAATACCTTAATAAGAACAATCACATTTATTTCTTAATAAGATATTAATTCTCCTTTGTAAGTTCAGTTCAAGACACAAATGATATGCAAATTTGAAAAACATGTAAATCATTTATATATTAATACCACAATACTGAAGTTACTGATAATTCAATTACTGCATATGCGCTTTTCGACTACTTATATCTATTCAGTGCAGATCAAATCAAATAATTTGGAAATCCATATTCCAAATTATGTATAAACACTGATTAAGAACTTTAAGATAGGATCCAAATAGAAAAGTCAAATTCAGCTAAGGACAGAGCTATACTAGAGGGAGATACTCATTACTTTTGAACAAGATTTTGTTATATTTAGCTATTGTAAGTTTTAAAATAGAACAGAAGTACTGACTACTGGGTTGGTGAATACCTCCAGGGACGAATAATCCACCAGCAGAGGCATCGGCCTAGTGGTAAGTAATAACATAATACCGAAGCTATATATAGTTTAGCTTCTGCATAATGTTTCAGTTTCTGCATATTTGCATTTCGACTACTTATATCCCTTCAGTGCAGATCAAATGAACTCATTTAGAAATCAATTTACCAAAATACGTTTAAAATACTGACAATAAAAAAATTACAGGACCTTTTCCAAGTCAGCACGGTTATCATCCCCGAGACTTCCATATCACTCAGAGGTCATATATTTTACGAAAGGATATGGAGTAAATGAACATGAGACCATAACACATATGTTAACCCAAACTGCAATAATTTCAATGAGCTGTATGGCCATTTCGGAAATTAATTCCTCATCAGCAGCACTAGAACCCAAACAAAGGAAATCCATAATTTCAAAAACTGTTTAAAATGCATAAAACCATACAAAATCCGAATAATAATATCACATATAGCTAAGGACGAAACTACGATGGAGGGAGTCAATCCTTAGGTTTTAGAATTTACATAAATTTAGATAATAGTAATTGAACAAAGTGTACACATGAGATATTATCTCATGTACAAGTTCACCATATCTAAGAAAAATAAAGAGCATACATCTCTACCACGGGGAATTGTTTTACCAACTCCACACTGCAGTAAAAGACAAACTCCTGTATTAAATATTTTACGAAAGGATATGGAGTAAATGAACATGACACCATAACACATATGTTAACCCAAACTGCAATAATTTCAATGAGCTGTATGGCCATTTCGGAAATTAATTCCCCATCAGCAGCACTAGAACCCAAACAAAGGAAATCCATAATTTCATAAAATGTTTAAAATGCATAAAACCAAACGAAATCCGAATAATAATATCAAATATAGCTAAGGACAAAACTACGATGGAGGGACTCAATCCTTAGGTTTTAGAATTTACATAAATTTAGATAATAGTAATTGAACAAAGTGTACACATGAGATATTATCTCATGTACAAGTTCACCATATCTTAATTCACCATGTCTTAATTTGTTTATTATATACTTCCATATAGAAGTTATCATCATACTCGGGATTATAGACATATAACCGGGGCTGATATGGCTATTTCAGAACGACTCTGGCTGATATTGCCATTTTAGATTGGGTATGGTGATATGGACTGTTAATTTCCGGCTATACATGTATAACATATGCAAAACCGAACATATCTGTGCTCAGTATATTATAAATAGCCATATAAAATATTTTTAGATACCATGTTGCATTTGCAATTGGAGTACCAATTATTTTTTTTGTAATAAAGAATGCCATTAAAAACTTGATTTAAATACACATTCAACCACATGACAAAAAAAACATCCTTGAACCCCTCCTTTTTTGCTGGTAATAATTGTATAATTTCCACATTTTTTTATTGTTAAGGTGGTGTAAAAATATTCTGCTTAAAGCTTCAGTCCCGAAATTTTTGTTTAACAGCTAAATATTTCCTTTAAGAATAAAAAGTCTCAAACTTCCTAACAAAAAAGCGCACATAAGATAGTCTCCAATGGAACAACGATTTATTGCTATTCTTCATCTTGAAGTCGTCATGGGAACTTCAGCAATATGCTTTGCTCATGCCTCATAGTAAGTTCAAAACTACAATGCATAAGTAAACATGTACTGATACAAGAGCACAAAAAACAAGAATATCGCCATCATAAATATCTGCTTATAAAGAACCTGGTAACCAATAAATTGATATTTTTTGTGAATCATCAGAATCATCAAATGCAATATTATTCATTCACCGTGCACTAAAAATAGAAGGAAATACATCAAAAAAGATCTAACAGAGGTTTTCAGCAAACAGAATGGGGGTGCTTATTTTTCTGAGCATCTCAACTAGCCAGTTGCAATAGATCAATATTTATTATTTCAGTGTACAAGATACACTTGTACCATTCTATTTGTCTAATTTCACCTAAAACGCATAATATATTAACTAAATATGTGTTAAGGACCTACAAGGCAAGTATATTTACTTAGTATAAAATAATGTTTACGTTTGTCGTGGTTGACTTTTACTTGTGATTGTAGTTTTCAGTAATTGTGCGTCTTTCCAGTAATTTTTAATGTTTAAATAAAAGTAACAACAAAAGTCCGAATCGATCAAAGGGAGAGACCAGTAAGGAAAATCCGTATTACATTCGACTGAATCAGGGAAACACAATCCAACAGAGAACGTAAATCCACTTTGACAATTAAATAAATATTTTGCTTAAGTTAAATAACATTCCCTATGTTAGAATCAGTCAACTTACTTTTTATCGAATGTAGTCATGTGTGGATCATTATCTGAACTACATGTTGCACTGTATGTCTTGTAATCTGTATCAAGGATTGAAAACTAAAATTATAGAAAAATGAAAGACTAACACAAATTGAACTCAAATATGTGTAAAGTTTTTTCTATGAATACTGTGAGAACATATGATTTTTTAATTTATGCAAAGCAATGATATATTGACAAACATATACTTCATAAAAAATGGCTATCCATTCCCCTTCAAACATTGCATGGTACATACATGTGTCTAATTTCTGTCCCGTTTTCACGTTTTCTGATCGGTATGAGAAATATATAAGAGAATATTATTTTCGGTCAGTAAATAGTTAAAAAGTAAATGAGAACCGAACCGTCAATCCAAAACGAATAATCCAAGGACAATGGCATCATCGGAAACAACAAAGAAACAGATAAAAACATGAGTACGGCACAGAAAAGAAAAACGAAGACGCACATACAAAGATAAACAACACGGACCCAATAAAACACCGTAAATGATATCAGGTGCACCGGTAGAGTAAGCATCTCCTGCTTCTTATAAGACACCCGCCGTGTTAAACATGTCAAATCCGGTAGAGGAAACAACAATTAAGCTTTAAAGGGAAACATCTATTGTCATCTGGGAAAGAGATATCCCATATCGGTCCACAAGATGGTGATGTCGACCGTTAAACTTCTTGAGGGATCAGTTTAAGTTTTGGGTAACATACTCTTGTTTAAGTAGCCTATTCGTCAGCAACCGGGCTCTATCAAGGAAGTCACTGTATCGAGCACAGGCTCTTGAATAACGAATGAGCTGGGAGATGTAAACTCCATATGCCGGCGTCACATAATTCAGTTATGACGTCAAATGTGTTTGCTGCCTTCCGACGTAACTATTGTGACTTGAAAAAGGTGACTTTGCCGGATGACGTCACGTTCAAAGAACACATTTATTTCGGATCAGCAAAAAAGGGGTGTAGATTTGCGTCGGGTACTGTAAACTTCTTTGCATTTAGTTTTTGATACCGGAAACTAGTTAAACATATACTAATCCACACATTATCAAAAGTTTTTAATTAAAAAATGCCTAAATGCTGATAAATTCGGATCTCAGATAAAAATTAACAATATTTGCATTGCTTCAACTCTAAAAATTCTTCGTTTTGTCAGGTAAGGTGTACAAGATATCCAGTTCGAGCTGTGATCTTAACGTGGTCTTTGGATTCATGGACGATTTTCTTTGCAAAACAAATTGCAGGAACCACTCATGGTCACCGCCTCACAATCAGTTTTATTAATAAAAAAAGTTTAGTTGGTTTTGTTGCATAAAAACGAAAAATCTTGCATTTTTTGCATATCATCCCTTTGTCAATGTTTCACTTTTCGGGCCGAGTTTGCATAAAATTAATGCATAACAGAATTTATTGACAGACATAATGCTAATGATGAGACGCAGAAATGTAAAATTAAATCAATGCATTGAGCGTTGGTAACTTACAAATCGACACTTTTTTCACACCAGTTGTTGCTAAACCTTTTTTGCTCAAGTTTAAATCTCCAGTTCACTTGATTTGTTTCGATAATAAACACGTTGCAAAAACAGAGCGCACATCCGTTTATAATTTTTAATTAGTGCCAATCATTTACGGAAGAGTTGTAGTAATTTTGTAAAGTAAACCTTAAATTTTTATCTCTGTTTTTATATCGTGTTTCTTAATTCACAGAATTAATAAATTGTAATTGTCTTTGTAGATAAGTAGTATATGGGCACAGTTCGGTTAGTATTTGTGGCGGTGGTGGAGCGGGAAGTGACGTTACCGGAAGTGAAAAAGACCGGAAATAATGCCACCGAAATTCGCGTGACCGGAAGCGAAAGTCACGTGACCGGATGTATAGCATGTCAACTTCGCGCATGCGCAACCGTAAGTGACCCTAACTGAAGCCATATTCACCAATTTCGACCGAAAATGACGTGTTGGAACAACATGTGACCCGGTATGGGTGTAGTGGGAAGGTATTGGAGCTGTGGGTGTTTTTCCAAGTCGGAGCGAGTCGGGTGTGGTCGTTCGGATGTTGTCGGAAGTTGTCGTGTGGTTTTTCTGAGGGTGTCTTCTATCACGTCCGCGTTCATAAAGGAATGTTACCCTTGCTAGTAACTTTCTCGTGCCTTTTTATCTTTGGGTGTCTTCTATCACGTCTGCGTTCGTAAAGGGAGATACCTTTTGCTAGTATTTGTCCTGCACTTTTTTTAGGGTTTATTGATTTCATTCGAGACTTAGGCGAGGAAACTCGTGATTTACTGATGCTATTTACGACTATATTTTTATGTTCACCAGTATTTAATACGACTCACGAGAACGTTTTTGTCAGTGCTCGTGTGTTCATTTTACTGTATTACTGTTGGTGCTGTGCTAGGGTAAGAAGACTTCTGCTGCTGCTGCTGCTACTATTGGTGGAAGAAATAAAAAAGGACCACCTTGGACTTTAAATACTTTTTACACAAACACGATTCATTTTAACTTCTTCATTACCTGTGAAAGAGTCACTCTGCATTTCAAAAGGCTTGTGACTGGCTATAACAATACAGTTATAGACTGCATTACTCCTTCCTTCCATCCCAAATGTCAGTTATCTATCCTATACATGGAGTCGTTGCTATCTTCAGTCGATGGTGGGTTATATTCATTCAATACTTCATCAAACAAATACTGTCTTTTATCTACAGCATACTTCCAGGCCTCTCTAGCATCATAGTCCTCTTCTTATTTCAACAGCTTGACTGTTTTTTTTAATCTTTCTATGTACCGAGTCTAACCGCATATCCTCTATCTAGAATACATAATGGAGATAGGTATCCTTCATCGTATCTCTGTATTCCAGGAACATCTTTTTATATCCAAGTTTGCGTGCTTTATCTTCCTCATGTCCTTCGTCAACCTTTTCTGATAACCATCCATGGCTTTTCCTACTATTATATCCAATGGTGATTCTGAGTCTAAGTGTTCTTCTTCATCAGATCTTTCGTTGGTGGTGTAGTCAGATTTTTCAGTAATATAGCTTCCTCGGACATGCTAGAGCCTGTTTTCATATCCTGTTGACTGGCCGTCTAAGCTTTATTACAGTAATTATTCAGGCCATCTATGACTGCGGTCAACAAATGAGTGAAAAATTGTGAAAGAGGTTTATGAATTTTTTGTACGTAATTAATGACAACAAACTTAGCAGTTGGTTCAACATCACTAGTGGAGTAAAACACAGGTTGCATCATGTCACCTATGATCTTCCTAGTTGCAATCGACTGGACCATGCAAAAAAAAAACAATGGGTAATAAACAGATAAGATGGACTATCACCTCTTTGTTAGAAGATCCAAAATTCGCCGACGATATGGCACTACTTTCAAGCAACTCAGAACACCTACAGACAAAATCAGAAGACCTCTCAAAATATGCAATTGAAGATGGATTAAATATTAACAAAAAGAAAACTAAAACAATGCAACTAATTCCATCTCCAGCTGTAATAACTATAGATAACGAGCCTTAAGAAGTTGAAGACTTCGCTCATTTGGGAAGTATCATCAGTAAGAATAATGCAACATCAAAAGACATCAATAGCAGACTTCAGAAGGCAACCATATCATTCAACAAGCTTTACAAAATATGGAAGAACAACAACATTAGCCTTTAGATAAAAATAAAGATATATGAAAGCAATTTTTTGTCAATCTTGCTGTATGGCTCAGAATGTTGGCGAATCTTCCAGAAAGATAGCCAACGACTCTTAGGACTCCATACCAAAAGTCTTAGGAAAGTTTGTAAGATATACTGGCCAAATAAAATCATGAACCAGGCACTACATCAGAAGACAGGGCAAAGTGACATCATGACCCAGATTATGCAGAGGGGAATGAGATGATTTAGACACATGGTAAGGAAGGACCCAACTAACATCTCTAGGGTAGCATCAAAGTGGACACCATCAGATGTACGAAATCGAGGGAGGCCAAAATAGACCTGGAGAAAAAACAGTGATAAGCGATTTTAAAAGTGTGGGAAAGACCTGGGGTCAAATGGAAAAACCGTGATGCCTGGAAGTTCCTTGTTAAAGATGCAGCCTTATGCGTCACTAGGCGCGAACAGGATAAGTAAGTAAATAAGTAATTGTTGTTTTCAAGCGCCGTATACGATTCATGATTGATGACTTATAAATAGAGCATTTTTGTTAAATCTTTACTTCTGGTTTTTGTTGGCAAAAGTATTGATCATCTTCAAAATGCTTTACACCGTAAATAAATTAAAGCAGTTTTTCATCCTGGCAGTATTTGGCATTGCACAAGATCATAATTGATGACTTTGTTGTTCGAAATCTTTTCAGAAGTATTTCAATTGAAGTATCATATGTAAGAAGGCTTGATATCATAGTCAACGGAAATTATGACCCTAGCTAGCTGTCAGTAACTGCGAGCATTTGTCAGGGCAGTAGCTATGTGTATTGTCCCCATCTTTTATGTACTTCATTGTAAAGGTACTCGTCTTGATAATTTGGACTATTTTCTCGTTTGATTTTTACTGTGAGTCTTTTTGTGCATTTATGTTTTAGCCATTCACCATACTTAGGGGGAGGGTTTGGATCCAACAAAATGAGTTTAACCCCGACACAATTTTTGCGCCTGTCCCGAGTCAGGATTATGTTGGTCATTGGCTTGTCCTTGTTTTCTTTGTTTCCATTGATTTATTCACTTTTTTACTTTTTTGGGGGTCATTTAGGGCTTGCTATATGGTGTGAGTTTTCTCACTGTGTTGAAGACCGTACAGTGACCCCTAGATGCTTTCTTTTGGTAGTTTTAACTTTGAGATTGGATGTTGTCTCCTTGACTTTAACCCATTTCCTTTCTCTTTCATATTTATGGGCCTGATCCAGTCGGACAATGTCTCAACGTCGTCTTTTTCTTTCTTTGCCCACTTCCTAGCAGAGTCCTCAACTGCATCCATCAAAATCTTGAAGTTGTACTTCCATTTGATGTGCTGGGGTTAAAGGAATTTGAGAGGATATCTCGTAGTTTGAGGTTGTCTACGATATCTGTGTCACCAGTTATAACGTGTCCAGCCAGACTTGGGGATGAGGAGCAAGCGCAATAAGTCGGTTTGGTTTAAAAGTCATCAATTTGGAAGTCACGCAACACCCGTTTGTAATAGAAAATGGAAGTTGCAATGTTAACAATATTTATTACGTCCCAGCCTTTATTGGCGGATTTAATCTTGATAAATAAACGGTTATTAGGTTTTGTTGCCGGATGTGGTGGCAGGCTTGAACAGTCTGTAGTTTGATATATCCAAAACAATCGCTGTTAATTAGTATTCTAGGGAATGGCTATCAGTTATGGGTGATGATAGTCATGGTCATGTTTTGTAGAAGGAATGAAGTTTTTAAAGTGGCAAGGAATAAAGTTTTGTACGAATATGATGCATACCTAGTTGAATGGTCATGAACGGAAGGAGACCATTGATTGAAATGCCATGCAGACTTGGAGTAGCTTAGTGCCAATGTTCATGAGTACGTGGTCTTCGATGGCTTCCATGCAATATGTTGATAACATTCACCGAACTACATCCTGCAAATGACAGATTACCTACACTTTTTATGTTATCATTGCAACCGTATGCAGTCCCATATTCTTTGAATCAGCATTCCTCTCTTTGTAGACTTTAAGGTGTACTGAGTGTAGTGTTGTTAGTTCTATGATAAATTTTCTCGATAATCATGACTTTCATGCTTACAATGGTCAAGTTGATTGAAATATACCTAAACATGTCGGATCTTGTTGTCCTTGACTTCGTATCTATGTCCGCACATACTCTTGTTCAACCGATCTTTTGTTTCCCCTACATAAATTAATCCACAAAGAAAGCACTCTAAACCGTACATGCCGTAAATGAGATTCTTTGAGGAGCAATTCAGATCGTTGTATGTTCTTGTACAATAAGTTTTGATAGTAAAACTACTTGTGAAATTTAAATATGTAACAAAATGTTTTAACTCGAGAGACGTCCAAGTCAGTATTCATTCCTTTTTATTCTTTATTCTCAAGTCAAAAGTGCATTAAAGCTAATGACCGGATTATATCTTCGGGGACTAATCGTCAACCAGCAGAGATATCGGCTCAGTGGTATGATACCACAGCAGTAGAATACCGAAGGAACAAAGGATTGGTGTTTACAAAAATCGAAGTCCAAAGACATGGCAAAGACGACAACACAGAAAACAATGACTTAAGACAGCCATACAGCATAGAAAAAAACCCCACAAAATTCAAAACCAAGGCACTCACAGTGTGAACTCCCATGAAACTGAGAGTGACATCAGTTGCTCCTGAAAGGTAAGCATGTCCTGCTTTGTTACCAGCACCTGTCACACTGTAAGTGAGTTAATCTTGAAACAATCAAAATCGGTATATAAAATCCGGGAAGACATGAAAAAGTATTTTCAATTATATTTACATTGCTTGACAAAGGGACCAATAGAAAAACAATATATAGACGATCAAAGGGCGCTTATCAATTGTAAGAAAAGTAAGCAAGCAAAATCGAGATATGGGCATTATTGTTTATAGAACAGGTTAGTATCATTTAATTGTGAAACCTAACGGAGACAATTCTGAAGGCTTTCCAAGAAAAACCAAAGATACGAAGTTTTATTTGTTTTAATATGTCTTAGAGTTTAAGTGAAAACAACGGTAGTAGGAACAAAGCACAAAATTACATAAATCAAATTCCAGAGGCAAGACAGAAGCAAGACGGAAGGCCAAAGACACTACATGCCCATGAAACACAGGAAAACTACATATACAACACAAAACTAAAGCACTAACAGTGTGAACTCTACAAAAATAGAGTGACTTCAGGTACCCTGGAAGGGTAAGCATGTCCTGTTCTCATACAGTACCTGTGACACCTGTCAGTGGGTCAATCCATGGTAAAGTCAAAACTCTAGGAAGATGTGAATCTGAAAATGTCAGTTTTCATTTATGGCACCGACATGTCATATCTATCTATGATGTCGTGGTGACGGCCATAGTATTTCCGAAGAGACGAAAGTAACAACGGCTGAACATATCCCTGACTCAGAATTTTTTTTGACAGTGCTTTTGCTCTTTCCATAAAGTCACTGTATGGACTGCACGCTCTATAGTAACGAATTAATTGTGAAATATTTGGTGTGAAATGCCGTGACTTTGGATTTATGATTTTAGAATTTCCCCTTTCCTCGTTCTTGCTTCGGTATTTGCTTGCAAATGTATATACACTCCATATTCCGGGGAGGTAGGTATATTGCTGAAAAGAAAGGGAAAGTTCACAATTGGGAAGTCAAAATCATCACGTTTGTCATATATTTTACAAAAGCATATGGAGTAAATTAACATGAGACCATAACACATATGTTAACTCCAACTGAAATAATCTTAATGAGCTGTATGACCACATCGGAAATTATTTCCCCATCAGCAGCACCAGAAACCAAACAAAGGAAATCCACGATTTCAAAAATGATGAAATGCATAAAGCCAAGTGAAATTCGAATAATCAGTAAAATCAAATATAGCTAAAACAAAACTACGATGGTGAAAGTTAATCCTTCGGTTTTAGAATTAACATAAATTTAGATAATAGTAAATGAACAAAGTGTACACATGAGATATTATCTCATGTACAAGTACACCATATCTAAGAAAACTAAAGAGCATGCATCTCTCCCACGGGGAATTGTTTTACCAACTCAACACTGAAATAAAATCTTAATTTTAGACGTCCATGTTCGTTAATGTATAACAAAAGGTCACGGTATGAAGCAGAATTCGATGTATCGATTGTCTCTTTAATTTCAAATTCATTGGGGTAGATGCGATGTAAATATTCTTTCAAATATAGGTTATTAAGAGAAAGAACATCGTCTATATCTCTGAAGCTGAAATTTAACGTCTGGGCTATTTTTTTCTTTTCTTGTTTTATCAGCCCTTGTAAAAACATTGCTTCATACAAAAAAAAAAAAAAAAAAAAAAGAAAAGGTCAGCTAAAAGTTGCGCACAATTTGTTCCCATTGGAAACCCTGTTGTTTTTTGAAGAACGCGGCATCAACATTCAACAAAAATGTTGTCGATCATGAATTCAAGCATCTTTATCACGTCATTTTCATGGTACTCTTGTTTGACTCAGTGTGGTGCTTAAAAATATGTTTACCAAATAGGAAGACCTGCATTCTCCGTTTTTGCAACAGAAACATTGATGTGTCAGATCGGAAATTACTGTTTTATATAGGATTGCATATAGGGTAGAAAAATCAAAAGTTTGAATGTTAATGCAGTATGCGAGACTGTTTGAGGAGAGCTGTTCAAGAAGATCTTTAAATTTTTGAAAAATATCTTTAAATGTATTTTCCATACTTGTAGTGCTAAATGTATATTCATGCTCATAGATTTCCTATGTTTGGGTACTGGTACTGCTGATGAGGAATTTATTTCCGAAATGGCCATACAGCTGTGTTATGGTCTAGTCTTCATTGACTTCGTATCCTTTCGTAAAATATTGAGTACTAGAATCTGTCATTAATGAGGTGCAGACATGACTGTTAGCATTTAAAGGGGAAATGTTGCCGAAACCGGTGCTTAGGCCATCTTCAACCCCATCATGACATTGAAATCAAGAACAACAATAAAAGCGATGTCTATATATTTTAGTAAAATCCATTTCATATAATGTATTTGTTAAAATTTGAAAAGTCGATAACAAGAAGTCTATAGTTTTCAAAAGAAATTTTATTTTAAATCAACATTAATATTTTTTTTAAAGCCAATGCAAACTAGAGGCTCAGAGACTGAGCCTGTATCGCTCCTTGACAAAATGCTTCTATGCTAGGCAGGACCAAAAATGATGTTTTTCACCAAGGGGTCTAATGTTCAGCTATGCTCCATTGGCACCAGTATTTTTTGTCTGATCCTAATGAAATGAGTCATCTTTGCAATGGACCTTCTATACATCATTCCAATATAGCTTAGTTAAAATTGCTTGAAAAGTGTCAGATTAGATGATGAAAAGGATGATTTCTCATAGTCTCCAATGTTTAACTATTTCCCATGCTGGTCGCATACTGGTAGCATTATTCCTGTAAAGTTTGGTTTAATTTGCTTCAGGGGCCAGAGGGAAAGATGAAAATGTGATTTTTCCCATACGGTCCAATGTTAAACCTAAGTTCCGTGCTAGCTGCCATGCTTTTTTATGATCGGATCGGAGCAAAATGAGCAACCTTTGTAAAGGACATTCCAAACATCATTCCTGTAAAACTTGGTTGAATATGCTTCAGTGGTTTCAGAGTAGAAGATGAAATTAATTTGCCCATTGGGTCCAATGTTAAACTATGTTCTGTCCTGACGGCCATGTTTTTATCGGATCCAAATAAAATTACCTATCTTTGTTAAGGCCCTTTAGTACATCACTCCCGTAAAGTTTGGTTAAATATGCTTCTGCGGTTTTAGCGGAGAAGATGAAAATGTGAATATTCGCATAGGGTTCAATGTTTAAACTAAGTTCCGCGCTGTCAGCCATGTTTTTTTATCGGACTGGAAAGAAATAACTAAATACCGAAGTCACTGTGAATTTAATTTCTGCATATGAGCAATCTTTGTAAGCGACCTTAAATACATCATACCGCTAAAGGTAGGTTGAATTTGCTTCAATGGTTTCAGAGTAGAAGAGGTCCAGTGTTTAACTATGTTCCGTACTGGCGGCCAAGTTTTTTATCGGATCAGAATGAAATAAGCAATTCTTGTTAAGGACCTTCAGTACATCATTCCTGTAAAGTTTTGTTAAATTTGCTCCAGTGGTTTCAGAGGAGAAGATGATGATGTGAATTTTCCCATAGGGTCCAATGTTAAACCTAAATCCGCGCTGGCCGCCTTGTTTTTCATCGGATCGGAATGAAATGAACAATCTTGTTAAGGACCTTTAGTACATCATTTGTGTAAAGTTTGGTTGAATTTGCTTCAGAGGATTCAGAGGATAAGATGAAAATGTGATTTTCCATAGGGTCCAATGTTAAACTATCTTCCGTGCTGGCGGCCATGTTTTTTTATTGGATCAGAAAGAAATGAGCAATCTTTGTAAAAGACCTTCCATACATTATTCCTGTAAAGTTTGGTTGAATTTGCTTCAACGGTTTTAGAGTAGAAGATGAAAATGTGATTTTCTCATAGGGTCCAATGTTAAACTATGATCAATGCTGGCGGCCATGTTTTTTTATCGGATCTGAATGAAATGAGCAATCTTTGTTAAGGACCTTTAGTACACCATTTCTGTAAAGTTTTGTTGAATTTGCTTCAGGGGATTCAGAGGATAAGATGAAAATGTGATTTTCCCATAGGGTCCAATGTTAAACTATGTTCCGTGCTGTGTGCCATGTTTCTTGTCGGATTGGAAAAAAATGAGCAATCATTGTTAAGGACCTTTAGTACATCATTCTTGTAAAGTTTGGTTGAATTTGGTTCAGTGGTTTCAGAGCAGAAGATGAAAATGTGATTTTTCCCACAAGGTCCAATGTTTAACCATGTTCCGTGCTGATGGCCATGTTTTTGTGGGATCGGAACGAAATGAGCAATCATTGTTAAGGACCTTTAGTACACCATTCCTGTAAAGATTGGTTGAATTTGCTTCAGTGGTTTCAGAGCGGAAGATGAAAATGTGTTTTTTCCGATAGGGTACAATTTAAAATCGAAGTTCTCTGCTGGCGGCCATGTTTTTCGTCAGATCAGAAGGAAATGAGCAATCATTTTTAAGGACCTTTAGTAAATCATTTCTGTTAAGTTTGGTTGAACTTGCTTCAGCGTTTCAGATCAGAAGATGAAAATGTGATTTTCCCATAGGGTCCAATGTTAAACCATGTTCCGTGCTGGCGGCCATGTTTTTTGTCGGATTGGAACAAAATGAGCAATCATTGTTTACGACCTTTAGTACATCATTCTTATCAAGTTTGGTTGAATTTGTTGAATTTGCTTCAGTGGTTTCAGAGCAGAAGATAAAAATAAGATTTTTCCTATAGGGTCCAATGTTAAACCTAAGTTCCGCGCTGGCGGCCATGTTTTTTGTCGGATCGGAACAAAATGAGCAGTCATTGTAAAGGACCTTGCATACATCATTCCTGTAAAGTTTTGTTGAATTTGCTTAAGCTGTTTCAGAGCAGATGAAAATGTGATTTTCCCATAGGGTCCAATGTTAAAATTTTAGTACATCATTCCTGTAAAGTTTGTTTGAATTTGCTTTATTGGTTTCAGAGTAGAAGATGAAAAGTGTAATTTTTCCCATAGGGTCCAATGTTAAACAAAAGTTCCGCGCTGGCGGCCATGTTTTTTGTCAGATCGGAACGAAATGAGCAATCTTTGTAAAGGACCTTCGATACATTATTCCTGTAAAGTTTGGTTGAATTTGCCTTAGTAGTTTCAAAGGAGAAAAGTTTAACGGACGGACGACGAACGCCAAGTGATGGCAATAGCTCACACTGACCCAGAATGGATAGCATGTCCTGCCCCGCTAACGACACCCGTTACACTATCAGTGAGGCATACAAAATTAATATGATCCGACAAGTATTTTGAGAAATATTCGTTCTTGAATTTCAATTAACATTGAACTACATGTGAAAGTTACGTTTCCTTTGATGTTCAGTAAAAATCAATTAAAGGATTTGAAGTAAAGAATATGAGGCAAAACCTCATCAAATACACGAGAATAACAAGCAATGGAACAATGGTATTATAGTTTCTCTTTTTCCTGAAGTTAGCATGCGGTATTCGACGGAAAAGCTTTCCTCAAATCTATCACCGTTTTGATGTCCAATGATGGACGCTGAACGACGCTTCATTCATGTTTTTTGCTAACTCAGTGGATGCAAGACATGCATGGAGAATTTTTGAATAAGACAAGTGCGACAGTGTTTTACCAACATACTTGGCTCTTTAAGCTAGATAGACGCTTAGCGGCGACAATTCCATGACCCATCTTTCTAAACTAAGTGTTATCCTGTTCATTTCCCTTTCAAGATAGTGGGTTTTATTCGATTGTTTATTATACTATAGTGAAATTGGTTAGAAAAAGAAGGAATGGTTTGGTTCACAAAAACCGGTTTACCCCTTACGCTTGTAACGTTTGTCTTTTGTCTTTCATTTGTGTTTTTCTAACATATATTTCCCCTTGTTCATTGTGGCCTTTTGTATATTTTACCTCCATTGTTGGTGTTAACTGTTATCCTACATTTGTATGTATTTAATGCATTTTACTTTTGATCGTCAAGAAACATCGAATTAACTGGAAAAGTGTTCTTACAAACTCTATCATGTATTGTTTGACAAAAATACTTAAAGAAGCCAAACACAATATATAAAACATCACAGGACACTCGTCAAATCGATTGCACGATAATGTGGTATAATATAATGTGGGCAGTATAAACGAATCCGAATAACATTTTGAATTTAGGAAAAATAAAATGCCAAAATTTCAAGTATGATTGAGTATAACTGAGTATCAATATGAGAAATGCTCTCTAGACAAGTGCTCCGTAAGCGGAATGTGTAAAGAACGTGCATCTGTAACGTGGCTCAACCCAATTGATTTTAAGTTGACGTGTGATTTAAAATGAGAATGTTTTCTCACTTGTTCCAATGCACATTATAATCTCAAATTTAGATCCAATAGGCTAAGAAGTTTTGAAGTAAACTATGAACATTTCCCTAAATCAATCTTATTACTATTTTCATAGCTGGGGGACATCCCAGAATAGGTGTCAAATGTTCCTGACACTTTTTTCCATTATTGTAGACTTGCAAGACATATTTCCTAAGGGCGCCAAGATAGGACCATTGTGACCAAGTTTTGTTGTAATGGCAATAATATTTGCATAGGAGATCAACGCATGTTTCCCACTAGTGATTTAAGACCTTCAAAAGAATATTTAAACTATGTTTCGTTCTGATTTTTGAATGAAAAACGTATGACGGTTGACAAAGAAAAGTGATATCAAAAGTGACTCTGGATAAAGCACCTTGAGCTAAAAAGCTAAATTCGGGTCATGTATGTGATTTGTTTTTACGTGAAGAAATAAATAATAAAGATACCATTATATCTGATAAGCTGAATATATTTAAAACGTATCGGATATGTCAATACCTTTAAATCAGGGAGTCTATAACCCTTCCAGAAATTGAGCACTTCCTTGTCAGTTCCTCCTCGCTGTGCGTTAGTGTATAATCGTAAATACATAATTCGCGGCCCAACGTTCACTTTTTCATCAGACTTTCCACTAACGGAAATAATCTGTGGCTCTTGCCAATGAGTAAAGTTGAAATATATTCCACAGTGCGAAGCGTCAAAGCTTAAACCATTTCCAACTTTACTGTGGTCGCATTCACCGGGTTTTTGATAATCAGGTACTGCTCCAAGAAGATTTACAACACACTGTTTCTTTTCTTGTTCTCCAAAATCCCTATTGATAACAACATTGTATTAGAGCACCTATAATGTATTTAATACAGTCAAGATATTAGTAAATGGAACTGAAAAGACGATGCATGCAATATGTATTAAATACTTAAATACTGTAAACTGGGAAATTTTCGCGGCAGATTTATTTTCGCGATTTTCGCGTTCGGAATGGAAGCGCGAAAATAAAACGACGCGAATATACTTGTCTATTATTGAAGTCAATGGTCAACAATTTGCTTGTCTATTATTGAAGTCTATGGTCAACAATTTGGCAGCGCGAATTCAAGACTGCGTGAACTAAAAACTTGTCAGTTTATCGCAAAATAAAGACAGGACGAAAATTTCCAAGTTTACAGTATCAAAGATACTGTAAAACCAGTTTTTAGACAAACAGCAGTGCAACACCTCAGTGGTAAGAAATGACTAAATCCGTAAGGAATCGATTACTTATTCATAAACTTAATAAAATAAAAAAGAATATTACAGAGTCAGTTTAAGACTTTTTGAGCACTGCACATGAGAAAACGTGTAAATTTTATCGTTTTCTTACCGTAAATTCGGGTATGAACAGCTAACCGGAATTGTCAGAGTAGCTGTCATGTTTTTTGGGTCTCCTCCTTCTTTCAAAATTTTATGTTCATCTCTGTAATCAATCTATCGAATGAATAGATACAAATATATAAGTTCAAAAGTAAATTGGCAAGGTAATGAAATGTATTGAAACCGTAAAAATTAATTTATTATTGTGATAAGCGTAGATATTTTCAATAAAGTTTTATATTCTGCTTTTGGTCCTTTTATTGGGAAATGGATGAAAGCGATCGAAAAAAAAAAACTAACTTTGCCAGTTACTTTTATGTTTGTTAACACTCCGGCATCCATTTGCCTATAATTACATAGATGTAGCATTGCTGGAGATTTCGCAATATATTCACTAAAATCAGTGCTAGGTGCCGTCTCTAACTTGTTATGAATGTAATAAAAAGGATAACAGGAAACATCTAAAATTACTGAAAATTACAATTACATGCTACAATCTTTCAGGAAACTACACAGTAAAAGCACAAATAACAAAAACAAACAAGCATAAACAATTATAGGAACTGTTGAAGGTCCCATGGTGACTTCAGTAAAAGCATTGTTCTATTGCTTGGTTTTATCATGTATTTGTAAAATTTTTATCTCGACATGTGCATTTGCTCTATATCATTGATTATATCATGACACTGTGCAAAGCTCCGTAATTATAAATAAACGAACTGATTTCAACAGCTACCTATCAACTTTCAATATTTAGGAGTTTGTGTTGCTTGATGTGATGAAAAAAAATAAATATTCTTGTCAATGGAACATACATGAACATGATACAGTACACATTTCTTCTGGCTTTTTAATTATTTAAATTTTGTAAATTTTATTGAAAACTAAGGAGTATCTCCCTCGTGCAAAGCTCTGTTCTTAGCAGATTTTGGTTTTACATTTAGATCACTTTGGTTGTTTGTTCTCTATCAGTTTTGAAACATTTTTGAATTTATGGTCTTCCAAACGTTTAGATTTTATCTGCAGTGATGAGACATAATTTGTCGAAATGCGCATATGCAGAAAGTAAATTCACAGTGACTTCGGTATTTACTTATTTTAAACCCTTAAAGCTATACATTTGTCCATCTATAAACATTTTTGCATTCTAATTATTTTTTTTCACAAGATTTTTTGTGTCCTCAGCTTGTGCGTCAGTGAAAGTAAAACCTCTTAATCATATTTTTATTTTCTTTAAAAAAGGGTTTCTTTGATGATGCATTATTTGTTCAATAGAGTCGAGTCAAGGAACAAAAAAGCATTGAAAATTATTCCAATTACGACAAACGTTATTTGTAGGAGTAAAAAGGACAAAGTGATTCATACAGAAATCTTAGGATCAGACAAAACACAATTGAGAACATGCCTAAACACTATACCCCATTGGTAAAAAAAACATGATCATTTTTGGTCATGCATGGCGTAGAAGCGTTTTGTCAGCTTGATATATACCTTAAAATGCAGTCAACAGAGTCGTTTATTTCATATTCACTCAACTTGAAGTAATCATTCAAGAACTTGATGTATTATTTTGAAGTTTCACTTGGATATGAAAGTGTTGACCGAAGTGTATTTTTAATAAATCGTGGTATCGCTTCATATTTAAAATGTGGCCCCGGTCAACACTTTCATAATCCCATGAAACTTCAAAATAATGCATTCAGTTCTTATAATAACATTTCAAAACTAAGACAGAAAAAAAGCAAATATATTAAAAAGGAAAGTAATTTATGTACATTTTGATAATATTTTTCAAAACTCATCTGCCACGTTGCCAAGTTGTCAAATGTGTTTCATGGAAATTGCAACTTCACGTTGATATGTCTTGTGATTGATGTTCAGATATGCAAAATGACGGAATTTTGATGAATAAGCATGAAATATTATAATATCTATATAAGATAGTACATCTATTTTTTTCTCTCGAATCATCACCAATCTGATCGACAACACATTTAAAACAGTGTATAAGTAACGATTGTGAAACCACTCTGCATAATTCTTTTTTCAATTACGCATTTTTTTGGGACCGTTTTCATCAAACTCCTCATTTTAACCTTTTTTCATCTAGCTGTTAACCTTAAGTGATTGCAAATTAAAATTGATTAAACACTGTAACTGAACAATCTATTTTGAACATCAAAAGCATAAATTATGGAATAAAAACACTATTGCATCAATTTATAATTATGTTCTGATTTGCTTTCATGCCTTGTGAATGTTTGGGATAGGAAGAAATAGAAATTTTACAATTATTGGTTATATACTGTAGAAACATGACCGGAAGACAGACTGATCTTTCCAACAAAAAAGTATGCCGATTGATGAATGTTAAAAAAACACACATTTTGGAAATCAAAAAGAGAAAATGTGTGAAATTGCATGGCAGACGACAAATAGCCTAGAGATTCTTAAAGTATAGACAGAAGTCGCTTCAGAAAGAATTCTGCCCGAGGGATATATACCTTAGTTTTATAAACGTTCTGAATGTTTGGATGCTGTAATTTTTAAATCACTTGAGTAACCTTTTCTTGAATTCACCATGAAATAGTTTGCTTGCTATTGTAAAAAATGGCGATCTTTTTTAAATATGAAGCAAAAAACATTAACGATTCACAGAAATAAATCCTTTGTTTTTAAACTGTATTTATGTCACAAATTTGCTTTTTTTCAAAACATCGGATATTCATTCTGCAAGACTAGGTTGGACAATCTTTAATTAAGTTTGCAGCATTGCCTTATGTACAGGTCATGTTAGCATTTGTACAGAGAACGTGGCAACGTTTGCTTACGAACATGTAAATTAGTACTGACCGTACGTACTGGAAGATTGACAAGGCAATATAACCATCATCTAATCGATTTGAATTAATTAAAACCTATTCAATGGACACAGTTTTGCACTTCTGCCAGGAATTTGTCACGCAAATTTAAAGATGTCTCGCTGACATACAACAATGCCAAATGTCGTTTATTCTCTTGATCTTTTCTAGCTGCACTATTTTAGCGTGAAAATAAAAGGATAAAACATATCGATTGCTTACATTTATTCAAATTACAATTTTACCAAAACTTAGGTTCGTGTGTGAAAATGCAAATTAAATTAACATTTGAGAATATCTACTAAATCCACATGCGACAAAATTTCTTAAACTACACGGTGAAACCAAGCAATGGAACAACGATTTTATAGCTGTTCTTCATTTGTTAAAAAAATCTATTTAAATGTAATAAAAATTTCTTATTTTAGCTGAAGTTTAATACACACAAAGATATAGGCATTACAATGCTGTCATTAATACAGTTGACGTTACTAGTTCCCTTGCATTACATGTTTTTTTTTTTTTTGGTAACGAGATGATCTCTTCTGTTTCACCTTTTATCTGATATTCAGATATTTAACTAAAGAAAAACGTTCACTTCAGCTCAACTTAACAGAACAACAGTAACGATTTTTTTTTCAAAATATTACTTCATTCTTACATGTTTATGAAGTAATTTTCTGTTAAACTTATGACTTTGAAGTTATGTGCCTAGTGCTTAATGAGGGACTTTCGTTTTCTTTTTTGGGGGCATTTCTTGCAATGTAGATGCGCTCTGTTATGTTTTCATTTACAGTCTTATTTAAACCTTTTATACATGTAGGATAGCAATTAAAGCCGCATATTTGCGAAGCGTAATTAATTTTGAAATTTAAACATTTATTTTTCGTACCATATCTTGTGCAGTTTCAAACTTACGATTATTCCAGCGAAGAAATCATCTGAATGCTGAGGAGGGCCAGGCGAATTAAAGCCTGTTTGTCGAAGCTGTATTGCACAGGATACCTATCACAGCAATTGTCAATGAATATATTAGTAATTGATATGAAATAATTGAGAAATTACATACAAGTACACTAAATAATACAAAAACGTTGTTTAAAATAAGTGATACACTTGTTAACATTCCAGAGAGACTTACTTATACTGCTCTGTCAGAGCCTGATGGCTAGAATTTGAAAATGAGCAATTACTCCCGAACAACTAAATACATATAACGGACTTGCAAGAGGATTAGAGCTCTTATGATTATTTTTCTCTGTCATTTCTTTCACAAATGTTGATCTTTTCGGTGTTCCAATTGTTTGGTTTTATCTGCATGGTTAAAGATAAGACAGAGAAAAATAATCTATAGAGCTCTTAAGTTAGCTCAAAATAAGCTTAGGATAGTGCTTGCCCGAGGGAGTTTCATTTATCTTTTTAAAATTTATAAACTATTTTGGGGAAAGGACTGAAGTGTTCGACGACTAGAGAGATCATATAAGTTTATTAGATATATTGTAAAAATTAGAGATATCTTATAAAATGGAAGTTGAATTAATATAGATATGATTTTACATACACGAGAGACAGATTCTAATATCAATAGAAATAAGCGTGTTGTACTATTTTACCATTCTTGTCCATTGAAGGCCAAGACTAAAGACTACCTCAGATTAACTTTTGACTGGAAAAGAAACTTCGAGACTTTTTTCAGTGAGACAGGCCGAGACTATTTCAGCACAATGTCAGGCTAACAATCAGGTCAAGACTCTTTCTAAACTAAAGCAGACTGGTCGATACAGGTCGAGGCCTTTTCAGTACAGATTCAGAATGACCGAGGCAGGCTGCGATTCTTTTAGTGAAGGACTAGCCGTGACAGGTTGACACTGATTCAGTTAATTTCAAACCGACCAGGCTTTTGTCGAGACTTTTTATACTAATTTCTAAAAATATTCAAACTGATTGAGTACTTTTCAGTCAAATTCAGTACAAAAGCACTCTCGTTTAGGACGAGTTTGTAACCAAATCCAGAAAATTCAGTATGAAAAGTGAAAAAAGAATTTATTAAAATCATTTAGCCAGTATTAAACACAAAGGGTAATATTTTTGAGAATATGTCAAGGCATTGCCAATAAAATTAAAAACATTACAACACTCATAATTAGTACCTTTTCCGCCTTAATATCATTAAGTTAATATCAACTTTTGATCTTTCTTTAAGTATATCGATATCCCAATAAAGACTGACCATGACTTATCTGTTAATATTTCTTGTCAAGTAGAGGCATGTCATCCAATGTCAAACACACTTCTTATAGTGAGGCAGGTTTCCTTTAAATTGACAAATTTGTCCGACAGTTATTGTAACAAAATCGAACAGCTATTGTAATGTTCGGCTTGATCAGTAAATTGCGGTTTTTGTTGCTTTTTCTTCAACTAATCAATAAAAAACATCAAATAATGTAAATGCTGAAATTTTAATTATTTCACACTATGGTTAGGATTTTTTTGGTTGAAAAGAGTTACTAATCTTATTTTTCGCTGTTTGTAATATGCATTGAATTCCACAACTTCAAATTTTCAAATTTGGCAGTATTTTAAGATACTTACATTCATATTTGGTTTGTAATCTCTTTCCCAGTGGTGTTGAAGCAGTAACGCATTATTTAATTTGTCGGCAGTTAAACTTTTGTAGAAAGCAGCTGTTATTTCATTCTTATTGATGTACCAACGAACATCTACTCTGTATTTAGTGTCAATATCAGCATTACACTGAAATTTTACTGTCTGAAATACTTCTCTCTTTTTATCCTCTCTGTGAAATCCCGTTGTAACTCTAGGTTTTGGCTTCAGGGTTACATTTGGAAATGCTTTAAAACATAATTTTCGTATACACTAATATTTAAAAAAATAAAGTACATGTACGAATAAAAAATACTCAATACTGTGAAGGCACCGTTGTTCGTTGGGTTCCATTCTTCGTGGATTTCGTGGTTTACTGAAACTACCGAATCAAAATCTGAATTATATGAAAAAGAAAGGAAATGGGATAAACGCCAAGGAGACAACATCCCATCACCAGGTTAAAACTACCCAAAACAAAGCATCTAGCATATGTATTTTTTGTAGTGGTTTAATTCATATAATTCGAAACCATGAATTCAAGCACCCATGAAAAAGTAATATTTATGAAAACCACGAAAATTGATGTTAACAAATAAAATTACTACCACAGTATAATTGCAGCTGAATTTAGTGTCATAGATCGTGATATCACATTATGTAGAAGGAATGATTTTTGAAATTCAAAAAAAAAAAAAAAAAAAAAAAAAAAAAAAAAAAAAAAAAAAAAAAAATCGTAACGCTTAAAATAATACCATTTTGCGCTCTGAATAATTTTAATACAACATAAGAGAAAAGGGAATAAAAATGGAGAAAAAAAATTAACAGTAAGATGAACACTTTAAGCAATGATGATTGGTTCATGGACAGAAAAGGCGAGAAAAGACAGTATTTACTGAAAATCACAGCTTGTATATAAAAGCACTATGAATACAAATATGTAAAAAGACAGTTATGATTACATATAGGAATATCAAAAACAAATTCATTTCATAAAAAGATTGAGGTATAAAGGTGAATTATTCCTGTAAGCAACAAAAATACATCTTTTGTCCAAAGGAATATATTTTTTGCTGGCATAAAGTATTTGTCTATCTGATAGTTTGTTCTTTTTGTTTGTCGACAAAAAGAAATAAGAGATATATCTTTTGAATAGTTTATGATAGGACTTTAATACTAATTCTGCCGATGTCTGCTGAAAATCATGACGATTCTTTACCGAACACATCGTGGAGTTTTGAGTTTGATTTTCTTACCGTAGTGTGACAGTGTAATACCAGCAGACTAGGCTCCTTAATGCAACCCGGCAGCTTAGCTGCGAACACTCCTCTACCCTCCTTTAAAGTTACGTTTTGTCTTTTTTTCCCCTTTTCAAAATAGTGGTCGTGGAGTAAGTAGTCTACCTTTCTTTGGTTTTATTTGAATGTTTATCACAATATAGCGAAACAGGATAGATAAACGAGAGGTTTGGGTTAACCCTTCCGCTATCTTTATTGAATACATACATTTGTATTTATTAATTTAGGCTCATGAATTACTCTTAGCTTCATGTCAGTAGTGTTCCTAAAGCATTCTTCTAAGCTGAATCCTGGAACTAAAATGTTTCACATAATGTACCTTGATTTGTTAGGTAATATGTGAATCATGTTGATCAACAGATATAACTGTTCGGGTCGATTAATCATGACTTTAGTTAATGCACACAACCTCTTATTAATTCTACGAAAAAAGGATGAACATTAATCACGTACTTTCAAATATCAAATCAGCTGAATTTGGAACTCATTCACCAAACATTATTTCATTGTTTGACTCTGTACCTATCGTAGACCATAATCCCTGCAATTTGCATCGTAAGGCATACAATCATGTGTCACTTTAATTTCGATCCATGAAAAGTAGTTTGTAATTTCGATATTTGATTTTTAGGAATAGAACCCCAGGGTCAAACTTGAAAGGCTAGTCAACTTTGTTTCATATGGAAAAAATATCATACCAAATCATTTCAATAATAAGACTACAAATGTCACTTTAAAGTTTATTCTTGAATTATAGAGTCAGGTGAGCCAATTAATCAAAATGTATAAAAAAGATTATTTTTTATTAGATTCAGGGTTTTGTTGCAACACACATAAAATCAAATTGTTGAACTGGTTATACATGTTTAGGTATTAAAATCAACAATCAGCAATTGTACTTACCTCCGCATCCTGGACTGAAGCCGTTTTCAGAGTATTGACCAGACGGACATGGTACCTCTCTTCCTATAATTTTACAAAACGTTTTAACTGTATTACAAAATTAGAATTTGTTTAGCTAAATTATCTTTAATAATACTTTTTGATGTGATTTTTGGAGTACTCAAAATCATGCATTAATAGTTATTTTGTACTTAAATGTATTGTTACAATATGTCATTAAAAAAAAAAAAAAAAAAAAAAAAAAAAAAAACAAAAAAAAACGAATACTGAAGCAATAATGAGGAAATGGGAATTTCAAAATCAAAAATCTAAAATCATTACAATTCATGTCCAACACGAACTGAGACGGTATGACAAAGACAAAACAAAATATCATTGAATAACTTAAAATTCAAACTTACCAAAGCAATAAGCTGTTGGACAAAATGAGGTTGCAGGAAGCAAATATACAAGGTAATTTGTACAGTTTCGTATCTGAATTGTGACATTGTACCTACAGCAATCTCCTGAGTAGTGTGAACTGCATGCTATTCTGCTCACTGTCCTATTCTTTGCTGGGTAAATACCTTCACTTGATGGAACAGTTACTGGAATCAAACGATATATTATATAGTCTTTATCTGCATTCCAAAAGTGAAAAGGTGGGGTCTTAAAAACACTTCATTACATCTTTTTACGAGAAAAGTGTAAAGTGCAAACAGATCGAAATAATCTCACGTTGTTATATTTACATTTCTGAAGAAAAACAGAATGGAACAGGAAATATGAGAAAAATTGCTGAACCTTCCTACGTATTTGTAGGAATTTTGTCTCATGCTCATTTACTCCGTATCCATTCATTTCTTCATAATTTTTATAAGCTTTATCAATCATTAACAAATCTGCCAATTATACATTTCATTTCATAGAGTAGAGTAGAGTAAAGTAGACATTTAATATGGAACTTTGGATTTTTTCCTCCGGACTGCTCCAGCGAGATCCATCAATCACGGGGCCAAATGGGTAGGGACAGGAAATTTACCATCCAATCTCCAGTCGTGTACACCCTTTCGGGGGAGTAATATTTCGGCAGCGGTTTTCCAATTTTTAGATTTGAGTTTCACTGACGAGATGTAAATTCATCGAAATGGGGGCTTATCTGTAACAGTGAAATTCAAATGTAGTGTTGCCTGTCACTCAAATTGTAATGGTCAAATTCCTAAGTGGAAAGATGTTCTCGATAATATCACATCCTAGAACTCTAACTCGGTTGGTCTTTGATTTCAGACGCATATATATATATATAACGGTCTATGGTAGGACCCAACGGGGTTAGAATTAGAGAAATGAATATCGAGATTGCCTTCCCACCGAGGGATTTGGCTGCTCTTCGAATGCACAGATATTACAGACAAATTACACTGCCCACGCCATCTCTGCGGGAGACCCAAGGGATGTAAAATGAGTGAGCTGCAAATTTATTTTGACACGTAATATGAGAGTTAAGTATATTAATTAACCGGAATTGGTGGTGTAATGGTTAGCGTGGCAGACTCTCAACCCTTAGT
>MJUU01071438.1:30378-43347 GCA_002080025.1 Modiolus philippinarum
GGCCATGGGACGGGAAATTCTGACTGCCACTGGAAAAGTAGGGTGAAATCGTCAAGGGCGGGGAATTTAGCCTTGTAGCCGATCACCTACGGACCACCCCAAAAAGAGCTTGCTACAAGGGTTCTTTAACGTGCAGGATGCGTGGAAAACCGATGTTGAAAAATGTTTGTTGACTGCCAATAACAAAATGACATCTCAACTTCAAAACTGGTGTCGAAAGTGGTCCTTAGCAAGAACTTTTTTGTCAAAAAAGCCCAATAAAGAAATATAGTAAAACATGATCAGACTTAAAAAACAGCTAAAGATATAGGAGGTGTTTGAGCTACGAAAGTTTGAGAAACTGAAGATCAACTGTATAACTTACAATGTTACCTTGATTGTGGCAACTGAAACCCAGGTGAGCGATACAGGCTCCTGGGAGCCTCTGGTTTAGCCATTCACCACACATAGGAGAGGGTTTGGATCCAAGAAAACGAGTTTAACCCCACCGCAATTTTTGCGCCTGTCCCAAGTCAGGAATATGTTGGTGATTGACTTGTCAGGTGTCTTCTTATAAAATTTTAGTTTCTTGATATTTGGGTTATTGGATGTGGTTTGTTTCCATTGATTTATCCACATTTTACCTTTTTGGGTCCATTTAGGGCTTGCTATATGGTGTGAGGTTCCTCACTGTGTTGATGACCGTACGGTGAACCCTAAATTTTTTGTTTTGGGTCGTTTTAACCTGGATATGGGATGTTGTCTCCTTGACATTTACCCCCATTTCTTTTCTTTTTCATATCGTAGTAGTGGGGGAAAATCGAAGTTCATGGTTATTTTTAATTCTAATATGATACTAGTATACCAGCCCGAACTATAGTATTAAATATAATCACAAAACGGTGAATCATTTTAAACGAAGTGTCTCCAAACTGGCATTAACAACAACAATTTGCGGAAACAGTAGAACACTTCCCTATCCAATCAGAGAATCTGAAGGACCAGCTCGAATTTAAGGCCAAGTTTTAGCAGATAGCCAACAATTACTGTATTTGAGAAAATCACATCATTTCATATTAACTTCGGAAATTAGTCATTTCAATGTTCTGTCCTCAATCTAACCCAGTCCATAGTATTTCGATTGATATTATGCATTAATTGTACCTTGGTCTTATGCATTTAATGATGAAGTTCTGGTTTAGCGTTTCTAATTTCATTGTACCAGTATAATAATATTGTGGATGTCCGCTTTACAAATTCCGACCTGCGCACTTTATGACAATCTCCAGTTTTGGAAAGCTGCAGAATTAAGGTCCTGCTTTTTCTATTACAAAGTAATACTCGAATTTATTGAACAGGATGGGCGTGGCTTAATTTTCTATGTTGACACGTATAATCCCGATATAATTGACCCGTGACCAGTCAGGTCAATTAAATAGAGTAATACCTTGTATTACAGATTAAAAGAAACCAACATATTTATATCATTATTGTGCATTATTAGATGGTATTTTCCTATTAAATAAAACAAGCTTGTCAGAGAAATTTAATGAAAACCAATACACATGTATATTATTTTGTTTTTGTGTGAGGATGAACTGAGGAGAAATTTTTGACAATAAATAGTCATTCCTTTCCTCAGCTTCAAGATATAGAGCAATCGATTGGTCAGCTATGGAGTACGTCCTGTTTTTCATTTGAATCTGCAATGGTGAGCTTCGGAAACATTTCATGGAATTCAGTACATTGATATCGAAATCACAAATGCTGTAAAAGTTTTTCAATTTTTACAATCTACGCTCAGTCAATTCAAGAGAAATCAGAAGCTAAGAAAGAATTGGTCAATTTGCTAGTTACAAAACCGTTTAAGGGCGATTCTTGTGCATAATCGCCATGGAAAAGGATATAATAAAAGAAGACGTGATGACATTATGAAATCCAAATGTGACAATTTTTACCAACCAGTTGACAATCTCTTACTTTACAAGCGTGCTATTTTGACAGGAATCATGTACCATTCAAAGGATTACAAAAGACCAGTAACAACTAATTGCAGAAACAAGCAATACGGTATTTCTTTTGGATACATATGTTGGTTTGTTCAAGAAAGTATTGATGAATATGCACTTCTTTCCTAGAAGACACAAGTATGAATATTTTGAATTGTACAGGACGAAGACCAGATGAGTATGTTTTTAAGACAAAATTTTATAAATTTGAATGAGGTATATGCATTTTGATGAATAATCGGAAAAAATGGCTGGTTTCAATAGAAAATATATTAGACTTTGTCTATGTTTAAATGTATTGTTGGACTGAATATTGTCTGTGAAGAGCCAAATCACAAAGAAACTACATGTAATCTGTAAATTTCGAAGTGATCTAAATCAGAATTCTTCAAGATTCTAACGAGCATTTAGGTGTTTAAACTTTTGAAATGATGCTTTTGATATACATGTCCATTTTGGTTCGATTTGTGTATTTCGGGTTATCCAACTTGTTTTATATATGAATTGCCATTTTGGAATTTTAATTTTAGAATGTTTCCTTTTAGTTTCAGTTTTCGTTTGCCGATGTATCTAGATAAATTTATACACATTTAGTTACTGTCTTGTTTTCTTTACAGGCTTTAGTGGTAGTGGTCGACTCACTCGCGCCCCTGGTTACATAACATTTTTTTCATATTACCAGTAGTAATGTTCCTATGATCATTCGTATTTTGAGAATTTTTTTCCCGTACATAACACAAATGTGAAAAACTAAACCGTTTTTAGTGTGAATACCTCCTCTACGTATGACGAAGCCATGAAAATGATTATCGGAATGAATATATTTATCTTTGTAGTTAGATGACATTAGCAATATTTGTCATTTCATGTTCGTCATTTTAATCCGTTATTTCTTCTCTTCTTCATTGTTTTGTGATAAATTAGATTTGTCCAGTGAGCAATTTTTCTGCTTTATCACGGCGATAACGAGTTAGCGAAATCAAAAAAGTAATAATAAGTAAAGATGAATAATATAAAGCGGGAAGGAACAACACGTTGTTACTGCTACTAGGAAATTGGAGAAATGTGTAGGTGCAGGAAATTTAGCCGTTTATACGACCTCTAGTGAGTACGATCTTGTACGAGATATACAGAAGTCTTAATACTGCATGGGGCGTTGTGTTTCTTCTCACAGCTTGTCTACCATCGTTAACTATCAAGCGTTCAATATAATGACCTGCCTACCCCACTGCTGCAGTGAAATGGGTATGGGTATGAAATTTAGCCTTCCCTACCCCGTATTGACAAGGCATTCCCCTATTCACCATCTGGGGTCGTGCTCGGAAACATTGTTTTGACAGTGACCAACATTACGTTTTGCAATTACAAATAAAAAATATAAATTTTGCGCTTTTAAGAACATTTCTTACCTATCGGAAGCTTCTCATTAACACTGATTGCCCAATTTCAAAAATAGGTGTGTTTAGTGCAATGGTTAAAAATAAACTGTAAATTTGCAATTTGTATCTGTGTTGTATATTTTTACTTGAAAATGCATAGCAAATGCGGAAAGTCCGTAGTAGTGAATACATCAGTCTACGTCGTTGATTGATTGATTAGATCGAGTTTAACGTCCAATGAGCAACATCTCAGCTATATCAGCACGAGAACAAAATCCTCAATTACAAAAATTGTAAGTGAAAGAAGAAAGAAATAAAGGGGAAGGGGCAACGAGTTTTGATTGCCACTCGAAAGGGGGAGAAATGGGTAGGGGTAGGAAATTAAGTCAGTTTATGACCTGACCTACCTCGCATAGACTGGGCATTTCCCTATCCACCAACTTGAGACGCGCCTAGCAGCTCTGAAACCGAATCCCCTGAAAACCGATTCAGATGCCGGGTCAACGTCGTGGAAGATATTGATTAATTAGATTTTAACGTCCAGTGAGCAATATTACGGCTATATCGGGACGAGAACAGATTATATAATTAAAAAAAAGAATAATATAATAAAAATACAAAGGTGGAAGAGACAAGGAGTTTTGATTGGCACTGGAAAAGAGGAGAAATGGGTAGGGACAGGAAATTTAGCCTTCTATACGAGTTACAATTACTCTTTAGACAGGTCAGGCTTTTCCGTATTATCACCTCACTACCCCGCATAAGACAAGGCATTCACCTATCCACCAACTGGGGACGCGCCCGGCAGCTATTTAGCCGGAGCACCTAAAAAACCGATTCAAGTCCTGGGGAGTGGAAGAAATGCCAAACTTCCTGCACGTTAAAGAATCCTTGTAGCAAACTATTTTGATGAGTCCTTGGGTGATCGGCTACATACCAAAATACCCAGCCTCTTTCGATTTCACCCTACTTTTCCAGTGGCAGTCAGAATTTCCCGTCACATGGCCCTTCCTTTACCCCAAAGTGATTATTAATTGACAAACTTGTTCTCGTCTTGATGTAGCTGAAATATTGCTTAGTAAACCTTCAACCAATCAATCAATGGTTATCTTCCATCGGGTATAAAATGCTTTCTAAGTTCCAAAACGTTTACTATTTATATCGTGTTTAGTTCCCCCAAAACAATACAAGCAGACTGGCTTAAAATGGCTGTTAAGGTTAAGTAAATTTGCAGGTTTCCATGTATGTTTATCAACCTTCCAAAGATCAGGCCAATTTCCTCTATTTGGCTATTTGTCTTCATAATGTTTTGACTGCAGTGATGACTAAATGACCACATACAAAGGTATTGATGTGTTAAAATTTTAAAGAAACTTATTTGTTCCAAACATACAGGTTCAATTCCAACTATACTGTGCGGCAACTTAAATTAAATCTTAGGATCAGTCGAAACAATAAAAAGATCTTTCAAAACTCTTACTAGGTATCATGGTTTTCCACAGTATGTAAACGTTTAAACTCACCGGAGAGGAGGTATATATGATCACATTTTAACAAACAAATATTTTGATAATCCAGATATAGTAGAAATAATTCTGGGTAATTAAACAGGCCACTTTCAATCATTTTTTTTTCTCTTTTGGGTGCTGTTGCTTTGTATTAATACTAAAATATAAATTAATTTCCTGTTATGAAAAGTACAATATTGTAGATCTCTGACTTAACTACCGCCATTTTGTCAATTCATAAAAACACATAAATTACTGAACAGGATTAGAAATTATAAAATCACTTGATTACTTAGCTTTTGATATTTTAAGTTGAATTTGAGCGATATCATATTATATTGCAACTGAAAGCTCATATTATATTTTTAAAACAGAAGTTTTTTTACCACAAACAAAGTTTCAAAATGAACATGCCAAAGTTAGATGACTTAAATGAAAGTTCAGATGATGGTGACATTAAGGGAGATAATAGGATGATAAGGACCTTTAACAGTATTGACATCGGAATAGTTAACATTTTACCGCCAATAAAGAAATGTTGTGGAATACTGAAGAATATCGGTAGTAAGGTTTGTGCATTTTTCAGATCAAGACATACGCCTGTCATGAGAATGATGCAGGACCTGAAGTGTAGCACATTCATCACATTATTTCGATGACGTAAATACAAAAAAAGATAATTTAGAATTATATATAACAAGGAAGTATTGAGTTTGCGGAAGTCCCCTTAGACTATCATGAAGTTAGTAAATAGTATATGAAAAACAGATTGATAGAAAGTTGAAGAACTCCATTGTACATAGAATTTGTGTTATATATTTCCTTATTTCTTTGATAAGTATTATATGCCATCATTAACATTAACAATGAAGGGATATATAGTAAATGCAAATGAGACAAAATCCCTACAAATACATGGTAAAACCAAGCAATGGAACAACGCTTTTATTGTTGTTCATCTTGAAGTCACCATGAGGTCTTCAACAATGAGCATTACTGATACCTCATAGCAAGTTCAAGATGGCCCCTAGCATCTGTTTGAGCGGAATTCACTGCCAATTGCTGAGCAACGCTACATCCATGTCATCATACATGTATCCTGTCCCAATGTATACCATTGAAAAAGTAGATGAAATAAAAGGTTATGAACACCTTGCCTGATGTTGCAGACTACTTTTCCCTCTCTTTGAGGTTTTGAAAGGAAAATGGAAGTATTGATATTTTAAAAGGAATTAAGATGTTAATACAGAAATATCATTCATTTTCAAGGTTATCCTGATGGGGAAATTACCCCTTTGAAAAGAAATCTGAGCAAATTTCGAGTAACATGGGCAGCTGAGGATATGAATTTCTTTATCAAATCCTTTGTAGCTCTATGAGATGTACAATATGAATTGCTGTTTGCTCAGAACGACACTCTTTACAACATACCAGAAGTTGTTAATACCCCTTTGAAGTTGAAGGACCACTTCACTAATTTGGATAAGAAGACTATTAGTATATTTATTCGACCCTGTATAGATACCACTTCAAAATGCCTTCAGGTAAGTATATCATGAAAAGTTATCTAGATGAACAATTATTTCTTAAGAATGAAAAACAAACTTTATGGACTGATTTTATCTATCAATCTTCATGTATTTTTCTTTATGTCATTATGCTTTGTAAGCCAAATATAATGCCCTGTGCAATAGTGTCCGGATGTGTTATATTTGTATTGAAAACTCACATAGAGAACATAAGTGATTTATCAAGCATATTACTCCATCCCTAGACTTTGTCATAGGTAACAATTGTAAGGCTGAACAGTATTTCACGAAGGACACTATTTCATGTTACACTTTCTTGCAATGGTACAGTGTGGATTTTAATTTTGTTTTAGAAGATACTGTAAACCATATTAGATAAACTAAAAACAAATTCAGTCTTATGAAATAAAATGTTACAGTTTTTGTGTTGCCCAGATAAAAGGAGCAAAAAGCAAAACATAGGTGCAGGCCTGCCAATTGTCGGGTAATATGAATGAGAATTACCAATTTTCATGGCAAATTTTCAGCATTTTCCATTGATCTTTTGTTTTAGAATGATTGGATAAATATATTCTATGTTGCTAACTACCAACCTGGATGACCGGAAGTTTATTGCCTACGTTTTATGAGCTATTACTATACTACTTTTGGATTTTATGTTACAAAACAACGGCAGTAGAATACCGAAGGAACAAAGGGGTGAAATTCACAAGAATCGAAGTCCAAAGACAGGGCAAAAACGAGAACACAGAAAACAATGACGTTAGACACAAAAACAATGACGCCAGACAGACACAAAGCACAGAACCAGAAACCACAAAATCATCTTTAGCCTAAGAGTTGTGGTCAAAGTAGTCCTAAAGTCGTCCTTACTTGTATATATCTTTACAATTATGAATGTCAGATCTAGTCTGACATAAGATGGAAAGTAGTTTAACACAGGCCTTTACTTGAAAATGACTAAAGTCTTCTGTGTCTGTATCTTGTACGTCCAGTGGGTAATATTTTAGCTATATTACGACGACAACGAGTTAATGAATTCAAATAGTCATAAGTTGAAGATGAATGTTATAAAGGAGGAAGGATCAACTAGTTTTACTACTACCCGAAAATTGGAGAAATACGTAGGGGCAGGAAATTTAGCCTTCCATACGACCCTTAGTGAGTACAATCTTGTGCGAGAAAAACAGAAGAAGTCTTAAAACTGCATGGGGCGTTGCGTATCTCTGCAGTAAGTCTACAATCGTTAACTGTCAGGCGTTCCTACTGCTGCAGTGAAATTGGTAGGGGCAGGAAATTTAGCCTACCATACCCCGTATTGACATGGCATTCCCCCTATCCACTATCTGGGGTCGCATTCGGAAGCATCGTTTGCACAATGACCAGGAAATTTAGTCTACCATGCCCCGTATTGACAAGGTATTCTCTATCCACCACCTGGCATCGCAGTCGAATCAATGTGTTGACAGTGACCTACATCAATTTTGCGCTTTAAAGAACAGCTCATTAAAATTATTGCTGTCGACATGGAGTTAACATATGTGTAATGGTCTCATGTTCATTTACTCCATATCCTTTCAAAATATATTGTTTATCTATCAAAACCTTCTCTTTAACACTGATTGCAAAATTTCGTAAATACGAGTTTTTTGCAAAGTTTATGGGTAAACCGTAAACTTGAAATATGAATCCGTAATGTGCATTTTACTTGAAAATGCGTACAAAATACAGAGAGTCCGTAGAAGTACGCACACCTGTCAACGTGGCGGAAGAAATGCCACGCTTCCTACACATCAAAAAATCCTTGTAGCAATGGTAGGCGATCGCCAAATTCCCAACCTCTTTCGATTTCACTCGACTTTTCCGTCCCATGACCGTTTCTATACCCGAAAGTGATTATTTATTGAAAAACTTGTTCTCGTCTTGATATAGCTAAAATATTGTTGAGTATACCTTAAACAATATTCAACCGATCAATCAATGGTTATCTTCCACTGGGTATAAAATACTTTCTCATTTCCAAAACGTTTGAATATTTATATCGTGTGAAGTTCCACCCAAAACGATACAAACACACTGACTTGAAATGTCTGTTTAGGTTAAGTAAGTTTGCAGGTTTACATGTATGCATATCAACCTTCCAAACATCAGGCCAATTTCCTCCAATTTTCCTGTATGATTAAATGGAAAAACGGATTCCATTTTTCATTTTGAAATTAAAAAAAAATGAAAATATGGATTTCTTAAAAATTTTATGTTTTGTGCAGATAAAGTTTTATTAATTCAATGTTTAAATAGCAAAACTGTTCTATATCGTTTGGCTATTGGTCTTCATAATGCTTTGACTGCAGTGATGACTAAATGACCATATACAGAGGTATTAAATTCAAGGTAATTTCGGTGTCTATTTAGCCTTAACACATTCTTCCGATAATTGCAACATTTTAAATTAATTTGTATAGTAATCTGTGCATTTGAGTAATTTCAGATTCCTGTTCAAAGCATCTACCAGTTAGAAGACTGCAACATAAGATATTTCGCCATTGAGAAAGGGATTTTTGAAGACCGAATGCTCAAAATAGGAAGGCAGTATGAAGTATCTGATGAAAACCTTCAGCAGGAACCCAGTATCACTTTAATGCAACCTCAGCAACAATTAACGGAGAGGATTCCTTTTTGCACAAGCTGGGTCTATTATGTAGGAAGCCATTGATGTGTTAAAATTTTCAAGAAACTTATTTGTGTCAAACCTTCAGATTCAATTCCAACCATGCTGTGCGGTGACGTTAATTTGAACTAAGGAAACAATATCTTTGAAAACTTTTACTAGGCAACATGGTAACAGTATGTAAAAATTCAAATACACGGAAGAGGAAGGATATTAGTTCACATTTACCTCAACATACATTTTGATAACCCGGAAATAGATATAATTCTGGTCCATTAAACAAAACACTTTGTGATAAATTTTGTTGTCTCTTGGGTGTTGTTGCTGTGAATTTATACTTAAAAATATGAAGTATTTTCCTGTTATTAAAAGTACATTTGTAAATAACTACCGCCATTTTGTCAATTCATAAATACCCAAATTCCTGAACAGCATTAGAATCGGAATTACAATATCTTTTGATTACTTATCTTTTGATATTGTATATGTTGGTATTCAACGATATTTAGCCAATTTTTGATGTTATAATTGAACATATTGTATTATAACTGAAATCTCAGACTACATTTTTTAAATAGAAGTTTTATTACCACCAAAATTGTCAGTATTAGTACAAACTAGTTCCTTTGTTAATGCTTGAGGTAGTATTGGTAACAATATACCTTGTGACATGCAAAAAGAAACACAGGTCAAGGAATTACAGGATTTTTATCGAATCATTTTGAGCTAACAGAACTTAAAAATCCATCGTAACCATATCCAAAGCAGCTCCCGTTATAAATGACATTATTAACAAGGATGGTTATCAAATTCAAATTGTTAGTCTAATTTTTTCACACAAGAAAAGGTTGTAACTAAGAAGTGTCATCTGTACTGCTCTACTGAAAGAATTTAAACCATCAACCATTTTCAATATACTGTCTTCTTACAGTAAAATATCAAACAAAGTGTACTCTAAATTGAGGCAGTTTGGAATGAAATTGTTATTTGAAAATGAAATTAGAAGTTTAAAAAATGAACATGCCAAAGTTAGATGACTTAAATGAAAATTCAAAAGATGGTGCCATTGAGTGAGATAACATAATGATGAAGACCTTTAACAGTATTGACATCGGAATAGCTACAATTTTACCGCCAATAAAGAAATGTTATCGAATACTGAAGAATGAAAAATAGTAAATAGTAAAGTTTGTGGAATTTTCAGATCTAGACAAAAGCCTATCATTGGAATGGTGCATGACCTGGAGTGTAGTACTTGCATCACATTAATTCGATGTAGTAAATACAAGAAAGATAATGTGGAATTATATGTAAGTAACCACATATGGGCTAAGAATTGTATTTCATTCGTAGAAGTGATAAAAATTAATAGAGTTTCTTATAACTTGCCGCTGTGCGCGGTCCCGGCTTATGAATAGGCCCGCAGCATCCTCTGAGCTTGGAGTATGAGTCTTCCTAACAGAGGCCCGGCACCTGGATCGGTTTTCAGGGGCTCCGGCTACAGAGCTGCCGGGCGCGTCCCCAGTTGGTGGATAGGGGAATGCCCTGTCTATGCGGGTAGTCAGGTCATAATACGGAAAGCCTGACCGTGAACCATTGTAGCCAAACTGTGTGGAGAAACGCCACGCTCCATGCAGTATACAGACCTTCTATATTTCTTTTAAGAGAGCAGACGCACTGAGTGTCGTATGGAAGGCTAAATTTCCTACCCCTACCCATTTCTCCCCTTTTCAGTGGCAATCAAAAGTCGTTACCCCGGTTGTCCCTTCCACCTTTATTTCTTTCTTCTTTTACTTACGATTTTTGGAATTGATTAACTTGTTCTCGTCCTGATATAGCTGAAATATTGCTCATTGGACGTTAAACTCTAACTAATCAATCAATCTTATAATTTGCGTAAAACTGCGTTGAAATTGCCAGATCTAATATTGACAATTCAAAATTATATAATGCACGAGAATTGTTATCGATGAATCATAACGAATCTAAAGTAAAATAAGGACATATATAGAGTTTTCATATGAAGTTCAGCTGGAACAATGCAGGGGTCTCATTTTTAAGGGGGAGAGGTATGGTATCTTTCCCGGAATTTTTTTTTTTCAACTCCCCCTTTCACGCGCTGGAAAATATTTCACAAAAACTTTTAAAAAGGGTGTTCATTCCCGGTCTTACGTACGAAATTTTAAGCAATTCCCGGGTTTCGTTTCTTTTCCATATAAATTGTGGTTAGGATCAGCGAAGTTATAGTTGATTTCTTTTCCTTTTCAATGTCAGGTTTTGGCTGAACATTTCCAAAAATAACAGTTCAGTATAAATGAAAGTCAGATAGCAAGAGACATCATTCTCTTAATACAAAAGTACCAAAATTGCAAAAATGAAAATTAATTTTCCAACTTCTCCTGCTTACTGGGTGTATCGAGAGCTATCACAAACTATACAGTTCAGACTTTTTCATAAGACATAGTTATCTCCTTGACCACCTTATTAATCAAGGCTTAAAAAAATTCCATCTCATGCGATCATTAAAAAGTTCATTAATAGGTATCAGTGCCTTGTGGAAAAAATTGATGTTTCGGTCCGAACTCTAATTCAAGATTCGTTTTATACTAAGAACTGCAATGATCATTTCTTTCAATTGTCTACGACCTTAAAAAAGCAATTGTTGTTGAGTTGCTACCGACTTTACCGAAATGGAAGGGGAGGTTTGGCATCCCATAAAACCGGTTTAACCCACCATTTCTGTTACCTGTACCAAGTCAGGACCATTTTTCTGGTTTGTACCTACCTGATTTGTGTGTTTTTTTTTCCTCCCGGATTTTTGGCGCTAGACAACTCTGTTCGGTAATTTTGTTATTATCCTATCGAAATAATTAGTAAATGCAGAGGTGTTTACCCCTCATAGCTGGTATCCGTATTCCAGCAGTTGTTTCCGTGATCACCCGTACTTTGAGAATATTTTCCCGTATTTCAAATCGTTGAGAGAAACTTAACTATTATTTATGTGAATAACTCCTCTACGTATGACTAAGCAATTAAAATGATGGCCTTAATGAACAAATTTGTTTTTATATTTTGAAGACATTAACAAATTTCATCATTTTATCTGTGGGGTTCATTTCGTCAAATTTATCAGCAACTTTTTTCTCTACATCATTTTTTGGATTGATTGATTAGAGTTACACGTCGAATGAGCAATATTTCAGCTATAGCAGGGCGAAATAAGAGTTAGTGAATTCACAGTCATAGTAAATAATAACTTAATACCGAAGTTACTGTGAATTTAAACTGCATATGCGCATTTCGACAACTTATGTCTCTTCAGTGCAGATAAAATCTAAACGTTTGGAAGACCATAAACTCAAAGATGTTTAAAAACTGATAGAGAACAAATAACCAACATGATCTAAATGTAAAGCCAAAATCAGCTAAGGACAGAGTTTTGCATGAGGGAGATACTCCTTAGTTTTCAACAAAATTTACAAAAATTTAGATATTGTAAGGTTCCAAATAGAATCGGCTTTCGGGTCAGCACCGAAGTATTGACTACTGGGCTGGTGAATACCCTCGCGGGGACTAACAGTCCACCAGCAGTGACATCGACCCAGTGGTAACAAATAAATAAATACCGAAGTTACTATGAATTTAATTTCTGCATATGAGTAAAAGATGAAAGATACAAAAGACAGACAACCGAGGTAACAAGTTTTTACTGCCTTTCGAAAATTGGGTAGGGACAGGAAACTTAGCCTTTCATACGACCTCCACAGAGTCGGATTTCTCCACACTTAACACTACTATTCCTCATGAACAACTAAAATCTCGGCTGAAAGGTTTAATTCATAGATGTTTCTCACATAAGAACGGTGAACGAAGATATAGGTACATTGTTGTAGGTAG